>JAKSZP010004105.1:0-162031 GCA_022478985.1 Massospora cicadina
TTTTCTTCATTATTTTTCCATTAAAAATCTTTTCCCCGCTTTAGTTTTTTATGTTGAAAAATAAACTGCCTTTTCCACCAGCATTCCCACACCCCTTGGGGTTCATGGTTATGTCCTTCTGGTATTTCATTAAGTGTTGATAATTGATCATGGCTCATATGCAATTTTTGGTGGTACTCCTTCCCAGTTTCATAACCGTCATACCAGCAGCAGTGCCTCTGGCATTATGGTTTGTTGTTTGGGTGCTTCAGCACTCAGGAAGGCAGGCCAGTCTAAATTTAACTTGCTGTTTGCCTGACAATTAGCGCTTATTTACTAATATTTACCATTTAAAGCTTATAGCTTACTAGATACCATTATATTTGAAATTGTACTACATAAGATCATGTTACATCAAGATTTTTTGAGAAGATCAGTAAAGCTAAATGTTGTCTTCAGTACACAGATTTCAGCAAATCTAGAAAAAATTTTATATTTTTACATATATAACACAAGTATACAAAAAATGGAGATACATATTATATAAAAGGTGTTCATAGGTATAGTTCTCAGAACTATAATTTATAGATTTTAATGAGACCTTTATCTGTATAATTTCATTTTGAATATCATATAGAGGTTTTAACTAGGTACAAAAATCTAGCAAATATTGTACCTTTCTAATTTAGTAGTGTACTTAATTTTGATGGATCATTCAATGTGATTAAAGTCTAAAATTACACATATCTATTTTTATATTGTGCTTAGTAAAAAGTAGCGTGCTTGATTATTTTAAAAATTTATTTATAGAATTATTAACTTATATTTTGTCTAAAAATTAATTGAGGTTTCAATTATAACATAAATAAAACTCCTAATATTTTTGACAGATGGCATAGATTATTTTTTGATATGCATAAAATCAAATTAAAGATTAATTATATTTTTTATATACTTTGATATATTTGAGTCATTTTGATGATTAAAATAATATAGTATGTAAATAAGAGGCAAGTTTGTATTCTCTTTGTGAAATAGTTTTAAGGAAAGTCTTTCATCATGGTAATATGAAAATTTGAAAGCAAAAGTGATCTTGATTATTAATTTATAAATATAACCTTATTAAGGTATATGGCTTGGTGAAGACTCAGGCTCTACTATTAAGCTTGATTACAATAATTTACCCCTTGTCTATAAGAAATGAAGGTTTTAAACTGTAGCGTGATGCAAAGAGAACACAGAAAAATAAAAAAGCACTTTTTAGGTCTTTTGAATCAGAAGTGATGTCATATAGTTATATCTAGTCAGCTGGCGCCTCTACAAAGCGTAGTAACTACATATACTAAAACTTGTGCTAATTAAGATATAAGCTATATAACCGTTTAATGTATTGTTTTATTGATAAAATAGAAATTTACAATTATATAGATAGATTATTTGTTTGGAGTAAGATATACAATTCAAGTATACATAGCTTTATATTATAAGCTTACATTTTTTGTTTGTTATTTTTTTTTGCTAATCATACCATGACACACATATAAGATATAACTTAGATAACAACTATGCTTGCTTTATAATAAGTTAGGCTAATTAAATTATTTAATTATACCTAGAATATTTCTAACTATAGAAATAGCACATATAGATTTTTTTAATTTACTTAGCATCTACAAAGATATTTCCATTATTATCTTGATACACCAAAACATGTAGTTAAATTTTGTGTTCACTAAAATGCGCTTATCTCTTATAAATTAACTAAAACTATAAAATTTCTTTGAAATAAAGGTCCATTGTTTAGAAGCAAGATCTTAAGATAGAAAAACAAGTCAAGTATCAGTTAAACTTTTTAAAGTCATTTGCTATAATAAGCGTACTAATTACTAAAACTAGAATACATAGGAAAATAAAAACATAGATTAATAGTTTAATGGTATATTTATTCTATTCTTTTTTATAATAACAAATAAAGGCTTACAAAAATGACTTCTTAGAACTCATAATATTTCTCTATTGTCAGTAAATGTTTGCTAAAAAATTATGTTTGATTATAAAGATAGCATTTTGCTAGAATACTAAAGTGATTAATCAAAACTTATACAGTGATCCCTTTTATCCTTTATGTAGCTTAAGGTAGTGTAAATGGGGTGGGACCATCTAGTACTAAAAAAAAGGTAGTGTAAATGGGGTGGCGCTGAGGCGTCGTGTTTCTATGTCACAATTCTGAAAATTAAGCCCACTAACTTTTGTTAAAATTTGATATATTGTCAATTTCTGGGTCGCTATTATCACTCGTTTTACCTGGAAGTAACATAAGTTCAAACTATACAAGCATTCTCATATTTTGTTGTTCAAGCTAAATTAGCTCATCTAAGGTGTAACTAAATTTTTATTAACTTTGTTTTTAAGTTTCAGCCAGTACATATAATAAGTTGGCTTTTTTGATTGAGAAGTATTGACCAGTTTATAAGTTCATCATTTCTTATGTCCATAATTAAAGTCAAGACCTATCTATCAAATTTCTTTTTTATTTCTTTATTGGAGCTTTAATTTTTCTTCTCAAGCTTCTAACATTTGAGCCCTTTCACGCTCATGAGAAGACCTCACCTGGAATGTTACCTTTTTTCTAATTTAAACGCTTAAATCTTCCTATCCCCCATTTATCAAAACTTTTTACTTTCAAGTCAACGCCATTCTCATGTCACAGTTTATTTTCCCAAGATGACTACTTCCCTTAACTATAAAATTACTTCATTACCTTATCATGCGTCCCTTATGGTTTATTCCCTCAAATTACAGTGCATTTATCTTCGTTTATTAATTTCTAATGGCACCTAATTTACTTCCTCATTAAGTTTGCTGCTTTAAATATATCTGGTTACCTTACCCTTTTATTCTTGAATCTTTATTTGTGTGCTTTACAGATGCAGAGATGATTAAATAAACCTCAATTTGTAAATATGGCATATTTATCAAAGAATTTTATTAAGTTTTTTCTGCTGCTTTATTATTTGCACCATCTCAGTGACATGAGTGCTTTAGGTATAATAAGGACTTTTTTCTAGCGCTTTTCAGGCTTAACCTTGCTAAACGGGAGTTTTACACTTTAACAAAGGTTGTATATCCAACTAAGGTGTGCCCATTTCCCTATCATTTCGTCTTAGTCACTATCCCGTAAAAATGTTTAGGGGGCACTATTAGTATGTCAAGGACTTAGTATAATGTGCCAGTGTAGGTCATCTAAACTCAAAAAGAAAGAGCAATTGAAGATTTATGAGGGCGCATGTAATAAGGGTGTTTGTTAAATGTTTTCAATGGGTAAGCCCTTCAATTTTTATAAAAGACTTACTAAGATTTTAATTTATGAAGTTGACAGTCAATATCATCTGATATAAAAGCAAATAACTAAAATTTTCCAAATCTATTAAATTTAATTGCTTAAAATAATAGTAAGAATCTTTGAGGTATTATGATGCATTGATTCCTCTAATACCATGTATTCCAATTATAAAATTTTTAAAAACGTTTAAAAGATGTCTGTAATCTTATATAAATTAGCTTTTTTGTTCTGTGGAGTTTTGACCTATTTATTTGTTTCATTTTTGCTTCACTAATTTTTTAGTTTAAATTAAAGATTGCTTATCCTTTTGATTGTTGAGGATTCTTCAAAATCAGGAGACCTTTCCTAGAACGCTGGTTTTCCCCATAAGAATTTCCAAGTACAGTCACATTTATATATTTTTATATTCTTTCCTGTTTTAGCGTTCATAATACCTTAATCCCTTTTCATAAACAGATGAAATCCTTCAACTTCTAAAACTTTACCTCTCTTCATGTCATGCATTCCAGTTGTCTTATTTCATTAAATTTCTGGTATATCCCTCTACATTGGTCACTTCCCAATGACATTCAATTCTTTTTTAATCACAGTCACAGTGTCATATCTCTTATTTGGCCATTTACTGAGAGCTTTTACTTCCCTTACTTTTTTAATCCTGATGTCATAAACTTTATTAGTTCTTGTAACCCTACCCTTCCATCTGTTTGAATCATGCAATTTTTGGCTGCATGTTACCTGAAAGTGATTCAACTTTACTGTTTTATCTGAGGCCACAATAAAGAGATATTCAGAAATAGAAAAATTATGTTATTAATATTAAGTGTTAATTCTAATAACCTACTATTTTTCTTGTACTCTCATGTGTGAAGGCAACTTGCTAACAAAAGGTGGTCAGAGTTATAAAAGTATATATATTATTAATTGTAGCATTTATAGGCTATACTCAAAAAGTTGCAATGTTTATAAAAATTTGTTTTACAAGAGAGAAGGAAAACAATATTAATAAGCTATTTATTGTATGGGTGATGAGGAAAGTAAATTAAAGAATATATAAGCTATTTCCTTTTTCTCTGATCACTCTGTTAATCAAACGTAAAATTTTAGAAAAATTTTCTCTAATCTTGACCGCCTTTTGCCCATACCAAACATAGAATATGTCAACTATATTGCTGCCTTCTGCCCCCTCGTGGGGCGTCAGTGCACCGCCCCCTGTTGTTTATTGGCTGCTGCCAAAATTTCCCCTAGGCTGGACCAGCTAGCCCCCAAAACTCTTCTGGTTGCCACGTCCAACCTCGACCTAGCCCACCACCTTGCACACTCCCAGGCAGTGTTAGAAGTCCATTGGTGCTCCCTTGGAGCAACAATGTTTTGGCCTTCAGGTCAATTATGATAACTTCTTCCACTATGAAAGCGCGGCCATTATTGAGATGGCTACAGCGGTGTGCAAAACCACCATATTCATGGATTTCCGCCCCTTTAAGGGGTACTTTGATCTTGGCTTCTCCTTGAAGACCACTCAATGGTGGCAGCGCAGCTGCCATTAGTTTATAATAATACACCAATACCAACATTAAAAACTTTCTTGTCAGATGAGGCCACATTGGTGGTCCAGTTTGCCAGCTTGCCCTCCCAACTCTGCCCCAAACGCCTCAGCCATGAGCTCATGGAGGCCTTGGATGCCTACAGCACAAACCCTGTGCTGCAATTCATAGACCAAATGGTGCTGATTGCCTTTCTGGGCCTTGTGCATTCATGATGATCCACTCCTTCTGTCACAGCACACACCTTGTGATACCCTCCACACCATTATTAGATCCGCCCATAATCATCCCTTCTGGGCATACATCAATTCTGGCTGCGCCATCTTTTCCTTGCGCTTTGCCCACAATCACTCAAAGTGCACTTGCCCAGCATATTCCGCCAAAGCTGCCTCTTCCACTCAATCCTCTAGTGTAAGCCCTGCTACTAATTTTACTTAATTTTCGCGTGTGGCTTAATTCCCCCCCCACACTCAACTACTGAAAGTGCTGCTCACCACTCTGACTAACCAAGTACTGACCGCCTGAACCATTCATAAGCAGATGGCTGCTCATACACTGGCGGAATTTTCATGGTCCACTGTTCATGGCCAATCAGCTTGTACAACCCCACCAACTCCTGTCGCTGGTCCAGAGTAGTGTGTGTCAAATCCATTTGACGCACTTGAATGGATTGACAGAGAAAATTGGTTAAGGGAATTAAACTCAACTTCACTTCTTTAGAACTTTTAATCCATGATTCAACTCCCAACCACCATTTCTGCCCTCATAGCTGTCTCACCTGTTTACTAAAAAATTCATCATAAGGGCCTTTGATGCAACTGCTGCCCCCAAAGACTCCCTCCTCCATTAAGCTTTTATATGACGATTGAGCCACTTTGCAAGGGCCTTCCTTTACCTAATTTCCCTACATATTTCCCAAGGATTCCAAATTAGATATTAAGATCTAGCTTTTGAAGCTGGCCATGCGTGCATTGACGCAATAAAATTATCACTTCATGACTTAACTACCCAAACCCACCAGCGCATAAAAATTTTACTTTTGTACCTGATCTTATAGACCTTTGCTGAAATTTAAATTGGCTAATACATTGAGGCAATGCATACCACTGGACTCATTAATGAGAAGAACCCGCACCTCTTTCTATTTCTTCTGCACGCTGATGATCTCCAACCCCCCTTTTATCTGCTTTGCCCACTACCTAGAGCTGTTGCTAGATAAAAATCCCTCTGACCCCTCTTCCCCTTCTAGAATGGATGCTTGAGGTAATGCCACAGCTCCATTCTAGGAATATTATTTAATAATCCTTTTGTTTAGCACACTATTTTAAAGATGTGTAAATGACCCCCCTCTTGGGTTGGGCACCGCTAGTACTAAAAAACATAAAACCTAATCTCTAAAAAATTTTCATGTACAGTATAAATAATTTAAATGTATAGGGTACAATTAAATCAACTTTTAAAATTTATTATTGAAAAATGAGATATATCTGATGTATTACATATTTGCAAACTATAATTAGGACTTTTTTAATTTTTATATGAACCCAAAAATGGGATGCATGAATGTGAAATCTATTTATTTATTAACTATGAGCTTTTTGTCATGTGGATTTGACCTCATAATATCTCATATTAAATGGACAGTCTTACATAGTAATCATTGCTTTTCAGTTTAATTTAAAAAAATTTACATAGGAGCCTATAATTATAAAACTAAAGGCCTCTAGGTAAATGGTATTGTACTATGAAAATAGAAAGGATTCCCTAGATAACGGTTAGCTTTATAAGAAATAAATAGGTGGTGCCTTCTGTTTTAGTGATTGTTTATCTTATGCCTTATAAAATCCACATATACTTTTCAGAATTTAAAATTTTATATTCTAGTGAAATATATCCATACTATGAACTAGACAGCAACTTTTAAAGGCTCTAGTAAGCCCTTTTTCAGACATTCTCCTTTTTGATGTAAGAAAAAGAATGTTGGAGGTATTAGTGTTCCCAAATCTGCTACTATGATTGGCCCATCACCTGCCCAATCTTCTAATAATATTGTATATATCAATGATATGAGTACCCACAGCAAAAAGACCTTAGTGGATTCTTGGTGGAATCCTAACAACCGGAAAAATATGATTTATCAAAAAAATTGGCTTAAAAAGGTAATAATTAATAATAGGATTACTCTGACTCCTTGATCAAATTTGAGGAGTATAATATTGCATGGATCTGAACCTCCGCAAGGCAAGAAAATTTTACCCACCAATGATTGGGTGCAAGTTAACCAATCATTACCATCTGAATCTAACCACCGCTAAGGTGCAAAGATTTTACTTGAGGATGATAGGGTAAAAATTAGCTAATCATTACCATCTGAGTCTGACCACCGCCAAATTACCTAATCATTACCATCCAAGTCTGACCACCACTGAGGTGAAAAGATTTTACTCGCTGGCTATTGGATACAATTCATCAAATCTTTACTGCACAGGTTGGTTTTGCCTCCAAGAAATTTTATCTTCGATCTGATAGGCCAAAAGCCTATATTTTCTAATTTAGATAACTGAGCTTTGCATTCTTTTGCCTCAAATACCCCTGGTCTCAAAATCTGAACTAGTTTAAATAGGAAAAACTAGTATCAAGAAAGGGACCTTTCCTGGTTTTGCCCTGCCTGTATAATAAAAACGTAAAAAACCTTAATAAGTGTTATTTTATACTTATATTAAAAAGTAAATATTCCACTTTAATATATTATTTGTGGCATCCATTGGCGGATCCCACAAATTGGTGCTCACTACAGGGGTTGAGCCCCCTGAATACTTCAATAAGTATTAAAAGAAATGGAGAGTGTCACCCATTGAAGCAAAATGGGGAAGAAACTGAAGAAGATGATCGCATGGACAATCCTACTGCTCTGATATTTGAAGAAAAACAATATAAACACATATTAATACCTGAGTCTCATCACATCACTTGGCCAGCCACTGAAGCTGTGAGAGATCTTGCTCATGACATCCTTAACCCTGGCAACATTGCATCTCGCGAATGAGCATTGTTGGTATAGGAACGCCACTTGTTTCTCTATGAGACTAGTGTCCTCCCAGAGACCTATGGTCAGCTTACAAATTTGACCACCTATTTATTCAAGTTTGCTCATCCTGCCTTGGTCCATATGATGCATCTCTTAACCAGCCATAATGAAGAGCTTCATTGACACCAAGATACTCATGCAGCTTTGAATTTAGCCTATGATAAGCTGTATCAACTGACCTCCAAACATCTTAGAGCAGTTAAATCTGGTGTGGAAGCTAATTGCAACTTCATCATACAGATGCATGACCAACTTACTACTATGGACACTGGAATTGTAAAGTATGTTGAGGAGGCCATGAAGATATTCCAGGATGAACTGAACACATCCTCCGCTAGGTTCCGCTCATTGTTGGAGGAGTTTGCTAAAGAACTTAAAAAGCAAAATGAGCAAACACGTCGTGACCTTTCAGCCCACAACTCCGTCCTTCAAGAGAAATATGAATAGCGTGTGGCTGTGGTGGAGTGACAGTTAATTCTGGCCTTTTCGCGTGTGGATGAGCTTGAACGCCATCTGTCGCTTGAACCATCTAGTACCACCACTACCCCTCGCAACCAAGGTTGTTCAGCTAGGAAAGGAGCTAACTCTCAAAGCTTCGTTGGAAATTACCAAATATCTTGCACATCGCCTGACATGATGTGATATTTTGCAAAAGGGATAAAAGCTTCGCTGGAAAGCCCTGTGCTGTTGGAGTAAGTATATAGGCGTCTAATGCAGGTTGAGCAGAAGTATAAACAAATCAAGGATGGAGTACAAGGCCTAAGCTCACACCCTCGCGATGATGAAGGGTGTAAACAAATGAAAGAAGAACTGAAGAACCGCGTGAAAGCTGTGGAAACTGCTCAATTAAACTTAAGCTCCATGGTGTCACAACTAAGACTATGCTAATCTGGGCCTCTAGAAGCCCTCTCTAAAATGGAAACCTGGCTTGAAGCCATGCAAGATCAGTTTGATCGCCTTTCACGGACCTTCAATCAGTTAAGCTATCGCTCTGAAACTCCAATAACAGAATCTCCAGCTATTCATACACTTACCAGGAATGACTATAATTCATTCAAACCTACGTAAAAAGACAAGTTTATCCCTGGAGAGGGTAGCATTGCTTCGTTTTTATACGTTTACGAAGCAGCTATGGAAGGGGCGACTGATCGTCAGAAGGCCAAGCACATCCTTTCCTGTTTGGGCCGCATGGCACAGGAGGTGATGGTCCCACATATGGATGCTCTTAGCACCTGGTCCGAAGTTAAAGAGGCTCTCATAAACACGATTAGCTCAAAACAAGCTTTAAGCATGAAAAAGCAAGCCTTTATGCATATGAGTATCTGAAAAGGAGAGTCAGTGGCCGCCTTTGTGGAATGATTCTATATGGAAGCCCAGACGTTGCTAACCTCAAAGATGTTGACTATGGATGATGCTATAGCCACCGTTTTGACTGGAGTAGCTACTTACCCATTGCTAGCAATGCACATCACCTCCGTTAAACGCTATTTCCATACTGTCCAGGACATCAAGGAAGCGTTAATAGATGTCGCCAATTTCCATAAGCCTGAAGTTCCATGTGGAGCCATATCTCATCCTCGCGTTTTAACCATTGAGGAATCACAGCTTAAGCCTCAGGCTCTAGCTATCGAAGACAAGAAGGAGCCCCTTCAGATAATGGGCCCAGAAGAGCAAAACCCCAAAGCAAAACATCCTAAACGCCCTCAGTGCAAATACTTCAACAAGTTTGGACATAAGGAGGCTATGTGCCAGAAAAAGAAAGCTGACGCCGAGGAACAGGAGCAGGGAAAAGAAATGTCAGCATAGGGAAAGGCACACCTATTGCTGACAAAACTCATGTGCCTAGATCATTTAAACAACTCATGCCATTACCTTGCGTCACAAATACCCCAGGGGATGATTCTGAGGGAGATACTGATGAGGTCAGCTATTACGTTGTAGGAGCACCTGCTGAGGTGGAAGTCCCCGATTGCTTGAATGCTGGAGGAGTAGATGAGGCCACCATACTGGAAGAGATGTATCTCAGCCAAATTCTAGGGGAGCCAATTGACATCGATACTGCCAGTGATGCAGATGAGGTGTTGTCTCACCTTATTCGCCCTATCCAGCATAGCCACACCATGAAGTCCATCAAGGAAAATTACCTCAAGACTGCATGTAAACTAACCTCCAATTTTTATCTTAGGGAGGTCTTAGCGCTATCACCCACTTTTGGGGGGATACTTATGAAGGTCAAAGTGGTGATCCAAAAGGTTTGGGTGATGGCCATTTTAGATACAGGCTCCCCAGTGAACGTAATCTCCTCCAAGCTAATGAAAAAGATCAAGCTTGCACCTGACTTGGAGTACAATTAAGACTTTGGAACTGCTGGTCCTAACAACACCCGTGCACTTGGTGCTTACTCGTTGCTTCCCATTCATATTGGGAAGCTTATTCTATTGGCTCCCACAATGGCTTTGGAAAACAACGCTTATGATATGCTTATAGGTACTCAGTTTATGATTGAGTATGATGGTATTATCGATATGAAGCAAGGGTTCTTGTCATTGCTAATTATGAATTTCCCCTAGTTCTAGCCAATACCAAACCCAGCAAGAAGGATTACTCTTGCATGTACACCAACCTTGCAAAAACAGCGACAAAAAAAGGGCAGGTTGCCAATAAGCTCTGCACCCCCCTTCCTACCTCTCAAGTGGATGAAAAGGTACTACACTACCATAACTGCAACACCCTACCAACATTCTTAAGGGGGCAATGTTGGATATTCTCCTTTTTGATGTAAGAAAAAGAATGTTGGAGGTATTAGTGCTCCCAAATCTGCTACTATGATTGGCCCATCACCTGCCAATCTTTTAATAATATTATGGATATCAACATATGAGTACCCACAGCGAAAAGACCTTAGTGGATTCTTGGTGAAATCCTAACAACCAGAAAAATATGATTTATCATAAAAATTGGCTTAAAAAGGTAATAATTAATAATAGGATTACTCTGACTCCTCGATCAAATTTGAGGAGTATAATATTGCATGGATCTGAACCTCCGCAAGGCAAGAAAATTTTACCCATCAATGATTGGGTGCGAGTTAACCAATCATTACCATCCAAGTATAACCACCGCTAAGGTGCAAAGATTTTACTTGAGGATGATAGGGTAAAAATTAGCCAATCATTACCATCTGAATCTGACCACCACTGAATTACCCAATCATTACCATCTGAGTCTGACCACCGCCAAGGTGAAAAGATTTTACTTGCTGGCGATTGGATACAATTCATCAAATCATTACTGCATGGGTTGGTTTTGCCTCCAAAAAAAATTTATCTTCAATCTGATAGGCCAAAAGCTTATATTTCCTAATTTAGATAACTGAGCTTTGCATTCTTTTGCCTCAAATACCCCTGGTCTCAAAATCTGAACTAGTTTAAATAGGAAAAACTAATATTGAGAAAGGGACATTTTCTGGTTTTGCCCTGCCTGTATAATAAAAAACATAAAAAACCTTAATAATTGTTATTTTATACTTATATTAAAAAGTAAATATTCCACTTTATATTATTTGTGGCATCCATTGGCGGATCCCACACCCTTAGCACATGGATCAAATTTTCATTATAACTTTTTAAAGTCATATTAATCCATACTATTCAATAGCTGCAATAAGTTATGGTTATAAAAGGTAATACGCTTGTAGTCCATCAAATATCTGATATTTAGGGGCTTTAAGATTATGGATGTGAATGGAGGAGGAGATATATCTAAAAACTGAGTAAATGCAGTACATATCATGTTAAACCTTGAGACTTAAATTTTATAGAATATAAGGCGAATGGGTAATATGATAAATAAAACTTGCAAATCTAGATATTATTGGCTGTGCAATTTTATTGTATATGGTAGATAGCGAAAATTACTAATGGTAACTGATATTGATAGTCATACAGGTCTTGATAGATTTGTTAATATGTCTATATGTTTTCTCTCATTAAGTATCCCTCTAGGGAGCTTAGTTCTGGAGGGTAGGTACTTCAGCTATTATGGTGGGAAAACAAGAAGCAATCAGAGTCAATATGAAAGCTTGCTAAAAATAACTTCATAGTAAAGAGAAATCTTTAAGTCATTAATGAACTTATCATTTAAGATAAGAAATAGTGTGGTCTTGGTCTCTGGGATTATAATAAAGGAAAATTAGGGCAACATACAATACCACATCACTAAGATATGATTAACTATCAATTTTGAGCTAATGCATAATGATTTCAGGACTTTTAGACTCTTTAAGTCATGTTATGTCTATATTATAAAAAAATAAAGCATGATGTCAAATAACAGTCAATTAAAAATCGCAGCATTTCAATTTATATTTTTCAGATAGTATAATAATCTTTTGTAAGCAGTTTTTATTTTTTAAATTTTAGCCTAAAGGTTTATAAATGGATTAAGTTTGCACAAAATTTACCCTAATCTATATAACTTTAAGATATAAATTTTATTTATATTCTTATAAGCATGTTCATTTTTTTAACAAACTTTGAAATCATACGCCAGATTTTATTATATTGTTGAGGTTAGTGCTATATTATTCTTATTCAATACTGTTCTTGAACTACACCAAGTGAAGTAAATAATTAAAGCTTGACTTTCATATTTTTGAAAGATTTAGAGCAAAGGAGATAAAAATTATATATTGTGATATTTAAAAGAAGGTTTATTAAAAGTCATATTAGTCAATAGAACTATTAATCTATCCAAGACGCTTCAACTATAAAAATAATGGGCTGCTCTTGGTCTTTATCCTTTTAAAAAGCTACTTTTTATGTGAGGTTGGAATCCTAAGTCATAAGTGCCCACTAGATCCTTCCTACTCCCAGTATGTGTATTATTTTTCCTAACTCACCTTCTAATATTCCCTTCTGTATACCACTTACCTTAACTCGTTACTGCATAGTGTAAGTCATGGGTATCAGCCCCTATGACTGAACAGGTTGAAGCAACCCTATATAACAAAAAGGGGACTAAGAAGGCTGCTGTACCTCTAATAACAAGGGCGAGCTAATCCATGTAGTGGATGAGAGATGAGTCACAGCCTATCTACCAATCTACCCCAGCTAGTCCTTCCTACTACCCATGAGTTGTTGCTGTGATTATGAAGTTATGCAAGGAGGTGGTGGAAGCCATAAAGCATCATTAGTCTTTAGGTTGTCTCCTATCAAACGCTATTTTATAAACAGGGTTTAAATCCATATAAGATGTGCAAAATAAACTTCACATGCAAAATAAGTAAATTAGAGTGATACATGTTTGTTAAACACTTCCAAGGCTTACAACTCAATTGATGGTGTGACAAGTTCATCCCCATAGGTTCTGGAATCCCAACATTTTATTAATTGAAATCTTCCCTATCATCCCTACCCATGGCTTTATCCTGCCAGTTTTACAAAAAAAATTATCTTTTTCTGTCAATCCTTGACTAAACTGCAAAATAATCTTAATACTTTTGATAGCTTTAATCCAAATAAAGGGTTGTAGTAATCCTACTCGCTTAAATGGATGATAATTATGTTCAATATCGCATAGTGTATTTATTTATAAGGATCTTACTATTTAGAAATGTTGGTCACAATGCACACCCCTTTTATTCACCAGATAGAATATAAGAAATCACCCCAACATATTCTGCTGTTGGTTCATTTTTATTTACCTTGTCTTAGAAATAAACCTTAACTCTTTTTTTTTTTTTTAGTACTAGATGGTCCCAACCCAATAAACCTTAACTCTTTATGATTATTTTTACAATAATTGGTCTGCGGTTTCCACCATTATGCATGTACAAGTCTTTGTAAGTTTCAAGCTATAATGGCACTTATTACCAACAAATGAAAGTTACCTTGGCTGGAATTACCCATAGTATTCTGTTTTTTCCCTTTTGTTGTCAACTCATCCAGATTATCAATCTGGTCTTAGTTATCTGACAGTTTCATGACATAATGACCAACTTGTTAACCTTAGCCTTCTCCACCCTTCTTATTTAAAAAATAATGCAATGGTTTTATTATAAGAGATGATCTTAGAACCCGTGATTAGTCTTTTAGTATATTGGTGGTCATTCTGTACGTCTGATTGGAACTTCTGCTTTGGGGCTGAGTTTAACTTAAGTCTTAAAAAACACTACTGAATACTTACAATCAATGTTTAGATTTTCCTAGTTCTTCCACCTCCAGTCAGAATGTAAATCTTGGATAGGTCAAAATAGTTAGCTTATTGTTTCTTTTCAGACCTTGCCCTATCTCTTCCCGCCCAGAATCCTTTACCTCTAGTATATAAGTTTTGTATGTTGCTTCAGATGACATGGAAAGCAGATGTCCTTGAATCTTTTGATGCCTTTATTGTACTCATTACAACAGGCAGAGACTGATGTAAGCCATTCAGTGATGAAACTAATTCATATCTAAACCTAGCCTAGTTGATACCTTTGATCACCTTGTCCCAGACAGTTATGGCCTATGATGTTGTTAATAAACAGGATCTTACCTATATTTTATTGTTTATATAAAGTATAGTTTTGTTCCCACAATGAATCCATTTAAGCCCCCTTGGTTACAGGAGAAGCTGAGAACTTCATGAGTCTAACATTATCACAATACAAAGATCTGGACCTCCAGATGGGTTTAAATGTACTAAATGCCTCTTCAGCTATAATGACTTTCCACAAAGTAAGACGTCCAATTCCATTTTGTGTATATGGGTTCTGCTTTGGCAATTTTTTTGCTGCAGTTCCAAACTTACTATTTAAAGTTATCCTTGTGATAGATTTGTAGCGTCTTCAATAGGTAAATGTCAACTTATAGTCTAAATTCTTGCCTTTTTAATTACAAACATTATGTAATGAGTTTTATATAATTGGTACTATATTCAAGGCAAATGCATTGGGATCCATAACGTCTATGCCTTCCCTCACTGAGTTATAGCCTGACTTTCATTACTGGCTAATGTTTTATAATGACATCTTTGATATTCAAAAGGTCAATTGTCTCCTTCCTCACTCCAAATTTTCTTTGGTTTTTCACTTAATGATGGATTTGATTAATATAATTTGTACATTATATCCATAAGTTACAAAAAGATAATGCTTTGTAGATTTGGTTAGAGGACATGCTCCAGAAGGGTGGATATTCTAAAAGTCCTCACCCATTACCTCTTTTTTATAGTTTTCTTCCAGAAAGACAATGGAACCTTACAGCATTTTGTGGATCATGGACATCATATAAATATAACCCATATATGGTCTTTACACTGTTCCCTTGAAGTAAACAATCATTCAAGAAGTTGAAAAGTCCCATTTTTGTAACTTGACTTTTAAATGCAATTTAGTTAAATAAGGTTAGCAGAAGGCCAGGAGTGGTTCATGTCAACGTGTAAAAAAGAGTTATATTATAACGCAAGGGCTCTTGCCAATATGTGACAAATGAGTTGGGCAGTACCAGCCATGTCACCGACCACATTACTGATAATCCCTCTGAAAACCACCCTCTCACCTGTGCGCCATTTCTAGAAATCGCGACGTATTTGTGGACCAAGGTTCCAGCAATGCTACAAGCAAGCAGCATAGCCTGACCCCAAGTTAGGGCCATGAATGAGGTCAATGCCTGGCCTAGCTCACTTGCTGAGCTCATTGTTCTGGCTTCCAATTGAAATAGATCTAAATAAATTTTAAAGCAAGCAATGCTTTTATTTTGATAATTTTGTTTGAAAAAACAAAACTGTATTTTCAGTTACCATTTCCTCGTTTTAAAGCATTTCTGATAGTTTAAAGTATTGCAACCAAAAACTCTAATTTTGGTTCTCAAGAAACATCCAAATTGTGGTTTGTGAAAGTCCCATATCCCACATAATGACCATTCAGAAGATTTGGGACACCAGTCATTTGATACACCAAATCAGTCCTCATTCGTGGGTCCTTAAATCCTTACCTACAATCACTTTATTTAAAGATTTTCAAATTGGTCCTATTCTCCTAATTTGACCCCCAAATTTGTACACGAATTTGAATCAATATTCATGAAGTCAATGTGCGGATCAGGCTAACCCCTGATCCATCACATCACCCCCTCGCAAATCCAGAAACTCGCGGATCTTCTTGGGGCATTGCTCACACTCCACTGGAGTTTGCCAGGTCGCTTCCTCCACTGGATATCCCTTCCATTTCACCAGGAACTGCTGGCAACCCCTGACCCAACACTCCCTCAAAATCCGTTCGACCTTGTACTCTTGGTTGTACTCCTCCCATGGATTCAGTGGCCCAGGTCGCTCCAGTCCCCACCCTCAATATCCTTGGAGTTGAGAACTGTGAATCACCAGATGGGCCTTTGACCCTTCTGGGAGGTTTAATTCGAATGCCACCTTATTAACAACCTGTATCACATTATAAGTGCCCAAGAACTTTGGTCCAAGTTTCCAGCTCTTCACTGGTACCATGTAATTTTTCGCCAGCACTAATACCCACTCCCCTGGAGCAAACGATGGGTCTGGCACTCTCTGCTGATCTGCATATCATTTTTGTCATTCTGTGGCGCGCTCCAGGTTATTCTGCAATCTTTTCCCAATTCCAGTCATTTTACAGGATATTTCATCCGCCCCCTGACATAACCACTGTTTGATCCTCCACCCAGCGTTGGATTTGATCCATGATTAGCAAAGAGCAGAGACATCCCTATTGATGATTGGCGGTAATTATTATAGGTGAACTGAGCGAGTTTGATCCAAGGGACCCAATCATTCTGCCAATCTGAAATGTAACATCAGATGTATTGCTCCAATATATAGTTTACTATTTTCATTTGGCCGTCAGATTGAGGATGGTAAGCCAAAGCCCTACATGGCCAGATCTTCAAATTACTGAGCAGGCTTGACCAGAATTCCGATGTGAATTGTGGGCCATGATCTGAGATGATTTCCGCTGGTAAGCCATGACAGGCAAAGATCTTGTTGATGAAAATCTTTGCAGTGTCGTTGGCTGAGAATTTTGAAGTACACAGGAAAAATTTGGCGAATTTAGTTAACCAGTCGACCACAACCATTATTGCATCCTTCCCCTGGCTCTTAAGTAATCCTGTGATAAAATCCACGCTAACTGAGCCCCACGGCTGACTCATAATTTTGAGCAGAACTAACTTACCTGCCAGATGCTTCCATGAAGGCTTTGAACATGCACAAACTAAGCATTCTGCTACATATCTTTTATATCCTTTTTCAAGCCATCCCATGAATATTTCTGCAGCACCAGGTTGATTATCTTCGCCACTCCTGGATGTCCCACCAACGGATGATCATGCAACGCCCACAGCACTTCCCGCTGCAGCAATGGGTTTGGTATCCATATCCGCGAGTTGTGGCATAGAACTCCATTTCTCTTCTGTATGTCCAATGATGTCTATGCTGCTGACCTTAAGCCATTTCCTCCCATAATTGCTTTCTGAATAGCGTCCTCCTCTGCTTACTTCAAATCTCCATTTCCAACTCATCCTCCTCACTTACCATCATTGCAAATTGGTCTTCCTGTAACATGGTTGCCGTGTTGTATTTATCTAACTCAGACTTCTTGTACACCAACCCTGCATCCTGACTCAACCAATCCACTATGGTGTTAATCGCTCCTGGATGGTATTCTACTCAAAAGTCATACTGGGCCAGCTCCACGTGCCAACGGGCTTGGCGCTGACTCATTTTTCTTGGCTCTCAGTAGTATTCCAGCACCCAATGATCAGTACAGACTATGAAAGGGTGATGAGCATACAACAAGTGGTGCTGCCACTCCTGCAGCGCCGCAACCACCGCCAGAAGCTCCTTGTCATAGATTGGGTAATTTGTTTCCGCCAGAATCATTTTCTGGCTGAAATAACACACCGGGTGTTCTAACCCATCTTCCCCTTCTGTAGGAGTACTGCTCCTATGGTGAAATTTGATGCATCTGTTTTGACCATGTAAGGTTTCCCCAGATTGGGGTGGGCAAGGACCGGTGCTGAGATGAGCTTTTCTTTTAATAAATTAACCGCTCGCTCCTCTTCCTCCCCCATATGAATGGTACATTCCGCGTTAATTGCATAAGTGGCAAGGCCATCTTTGATAGGTCTTTGATGAACCACCAGAGAAAATTTACAGTCCCCAAAAAATCTTTGAACACCCATCTGATCTGTTGGCGCCTTCCAGGCGCGTACCACCTGAATTTTACCTGGGCATATCCCTAGGCCTTCCCCAAATACCATATTCCCCAGGATTTTGACCGATGCTTGATTAAACTCACATTTTGATGGTTTCAGCTGTAACCCTGACCCAGCTAACGCCTTTAGGACTTCTCGCACATCCCATACATGAGCCTCCTTGGAACGTGAAAACACCAGGATGTCATCCATATAAGTGATACAGCACCAGCCAATCAATTGACTGAGTACCTAGTCAATCACCCATTGGAAGACTGATGGGGCATTGCGCAGCCCAAAGGACATTACTCGGTATTGAAGCATTCCCAGGTGGCACTTGAATGCCATGTACCTTTGATGCTCTAGCCTCACAGGCACCTGGTTGAATGCATTGGCCAAATCGAGCTTGGTAAAGATGTTGCATCCTGTGACCATCAGCAGGATATCTTTCATAAGCGGCATTGGGTAAGGATCCAGTTTGGTAACTGCATTTAATCTCCAGTAGTCCATGCATGGCCGTAACTTGCTGCTTGCCTTGGGCACTAGTAGCACTGGAGATACCATGGCAGATTTTGATGGCTCGATCAAGCCTTTGCTCAGCATGGACTGTACGTGATCCTCTAATGCAGCTTTGGCTCGTTCATTCAGTGGGTACACTGGGCATCCTTGGGGAAGCTCCAACCCTTCTTTGAAACATAAAGAAAATGCGAATGGCCCAGTAGGGGAAAATGGCGAATCCCTTTTGGGACCAAAGACCCCCACAAAGTCTTGAGATTCCACAGGTAAGCCCTCCTCCTGCATAGCCCCCAGAGTTCAAGGCCCTACTAACTTCTGGTCACCCACTAGCAACCTCCACCTCATCGGTGGACCCCTTCTAGGGTACAAGGTTATGGTACTGGAAGACACATCAATCTGTGGTCTGAACTGATGCCACCACCACATCCCAAACACTACAGGGTGGGTCAGGTTCTCAATTGTGCAAAACTGCGTCCAAAATCCAAATGGGGCCTGCTGTATTCTCACTGAAGGGCTTACGCGCCATGATGGCGCCCTTCATGTGGCATCGGCAAAAACTACCATTGGTTCCTCCCGCACCTGCAACTTCAAATGCTCCGCTAGTGTCAGTTCAATATAATTTTCTTCCGCCCTGGTATCAATTATGGCCATGGCCCTCTACATTCCCCCATCCTCGTGCATCTCCATGGGGATAAACAGATGAGAATAAAGCAAAGTAGGCGAATTACTTTTAGATGAGTCTTTCATTTGCAAATTGGATGATGGATTTCTCAGCATATAGCCTGGGCGCCCTCCCCCTTGAACATTTCCCACGTTTCTTGGGGCTGGGTGCCACCCCCCTTGACTGGAATGGTTTCTTACTGGAGACTGTCCCTTCCCTGGTGACATTGACTCCTCCCACTGGTCCTGTGCCAATGTTAATTGTTTCTTGATTTGAATCGCTAAAGCTACTTTTTCCCCCAAAATGGCTTGGACCTTCGCTGCTGCCAAGGCTGCCATCAAATCTGGTTGCAACCCCTGGCGGAACATTCATGAGGATTGGGAATCTGTAACCTGAGCCGCTTTTGCCAGTGGCTGGAAGACCTGCGCATACTCCTCTACCAAAATACGGCCTTGGCTGACCACTAATAATGCTGACCAGGCCTCATCTTTAGCTTCATCCGGACATGCCACCCAGTTGACCAACTCTACACACTCCTCCATTGAACTAGGCAAGCTTTCCTGTTCATCAATGAGTTCTTGGAACCATCCCGCAAGTTCTGGAGGTAAGTCATCCACCACCTGGGCGATTTGGAGCGTGAGAAAGGATCTCCCCTGTTGCTTGTGCCAACTGCACCTGGAAGCGGACCCGTGCTATTACCTGGTGAAGTTTATCCAGCGCCTCCATGGATAACGCCACCCAGCCTGTGGTATATTTAGGTTTCAATTGGATCATTATAGTTTGCTGTGTGAATGCCCCCCACAATTGTCCTATTTTGCGCAGCAAAAATGCCAACGAAAATCCCACCATAACCACAATCAAGACATGTCAGTTCCATTCTTCTCTATTGGCAACCACCGCTTCTTTCCAAGGCCCCCACAAAACAGAGAGGCATGTATTTGAGTTTAATTTTATGTAACGCATGGGCTATTTCCAATATGAGACAAATGAGTTGGGCAGCACCAGCCATGTCACCGACCACATGACTGATAATCCCGCTGAAAACCACCCTCTCACCTGTGCACCATTTCTGGAATTTGTGATGTATTCATGGACCAAGGTTCTGGTGATGCTACAAGCAATCAGTATAGCCTGACCCCAAGTTAGGGCCGCAAATGAGGCCAATGCCTGGCCTAGCTCACTTTCTGATCTCATTGTTCTGGCTTCTGATTGAAATAGATTTTAAATAAATTTTTATTTAACTGAGGTAAGCCAACCAGGGGACAGACATTACTGAACTAAAACTAAAATCATAATAAAAATAACGATTCAGATGAAACGCCCAAAATGGATGGATCAATTGAATTGTACCTAAAAAAATATCCAACCAGGTGGGCAGCAAATACTGCTATCCCTCCATGGTGGATGGGGAGGGGGGATTGGGGGGCTCGTTTTCAGCCGCATCCATCTCATTCCAGAGGAGGGTGCGTGTTAAGGCAGATAGTAATGGTGTGGGGGCATTGGTGGCATGGGGTTTGATATCCTTGATGACTGGAACTTCCAAATAGTTGCCAGCCATCATTATACCAACAATGTATTTTCCTAAATCGTCTTCAGCTTTGAGGTGGGCGTCTGGGAATTTAATGAATGTGTCAATGTTGGTTCAGGTTATTTTTGCTTTCAGATTCCATGCTACTGTTACCACGTTCTGGATGGCTTCAGTGACGTTTTTGTGTAAAGTTTTCATGTTGATCTTACTTTGTGCAGTAAGATTTATGGGAATGACATGAGGTGGAATTCCTCCTACAAGCGTAGCCACAGATTTGGTGGCAGCTTTGCAAAGAGGATGGCAATCTGGTGTGGCAGCTGCTTCTACTGCAAGATGGTGGTCGCTGTAGAACAGTTTGGTGTTAGGTTGTGGGAAATATTTCTAAGGTGGGAATTTTGCATCCCATTCTGCGTTACTGAGACGCTCAAGTTGCAGCATCAGCTCTTCAATGACGTTACCTGATTTGTCAATTTCATCCAATAATTTCCATGTATTTTGTTTGAATTGGATTGGGGAATCAGCGTATGGTTGAGGTTTGTTTGATTTGTTTGATGATGCATGGGATCAAATTGGGATCCAATCTGATGTTTGGTTAGATGAATTATTTGGGGCATTGGGGCAAGGTGGGTGCTGATTGGTGGCTGTAGGTGCAGCTGCAGCATCAGGCATTGGAGGAGGGGAAGGTAGGATCATACCTCATGTCAGAGTTGGCATGGGGTGGGCGGTGGATTGGTAGACATTGGGCAAACTTTTGGCGTTGGTGGAAGTTTCTGAGTATGGGCATTTATGTTTTGAGTGGTCTAACTCAAAACAGGATGGACAAATAATCCATCCACCCTCAACGCAGGCCCAGAACGGATGGTCAGGGGCAGATGGGATGGAGGCACGAGGGGAATTGCTAAAGAAATTTTCATAAATTCATGGCTGATTGTGGCATATGCCTGAGGCCCAGCGAGGCGTGTGGCCCCATTTGGGACCACAAATTGTAAGATGGGGTTGGCGCCGTAGGCTTCTAAACCTTCCATCAGCTCCTGGTGGATCACTTTGGGGGGAGGTGGGTGGGCAAACCAGCGAACTGGACCACCAAGGTGGAGTCTGTTGGGAGCTGGGTCCAAGTTGTTGGGAGGGGAATATTGTAAAAAATTAATGGCACCATTGCCACAGTGGCTGCATCAGCTTCATAGGGGAAGCCAAGATCAAAGTACCCCTTATAGGGGTGAAATTCTATAAGACAGGTTGGTGTCATCACCACCTGAGCCATTTTGATAATGACTTGGTCATTGTAGGGGAATATTTTCCTATATTTGACCCTAAGGCCAAAATGCATGTTGCTCTGGGGGAGCACCAGGGGGCAGCGGGACACCGCTTGGGCTTGGATGAGATGGGCATCAAGATCCTTGGGAGGTACGAATTGTCCCAAGGGTTTGGAATGACTGGGCGAGCCAGTCTGAGCGTGTTTTCCTGTCAGACATAAAATGGAGAGGGGAGTTTCGCCGCTACCCAACGCTGGGACAGTTGGCGGGGGATCTGATGACATCAGAGCAAGACTTCATTGGTCAATCAAGTGTTTGCTTTTAATTTACCAAAATTAATTTGCTCAGAAAGTTATGCCGAGCAGAGAGAGATGATTTTAAATAAATTTTAAAGTAAGCAATGTGATTTTATTTTAATAATTTTGTTTAAGAAAACAAAACTGTATTTCCAGTTACCATTTCCTTGTTTTAAAGCATTTCTGATAGTTTAAAGTATTGCAACCAAAACTCTAATTTTGGCTCTTAAGAAACATCCAAATTGTGGTTCAGGAAAGTCCCATATCCCACATAATGACCATTCAGAAGATTCAGGACACAGGTCGTTTGATACGCCAGATCAGTCCTTGTTTGTGGGTCCTCAAATCCTTACCTATGATCGCTTTATCTAAAAGATTTTTCAAATTGGTCCAATTTCTCCAATTCAAACTCCAAATTTGTACGCAAAGTTGAATCAATATTCATGAGGTCAATGTGTGGATCAGGCTAACCCTGATCTGTCACATATATAAAGCTTAAGCTAACGCCCTTCAGTCTTAAAAATGCATCTGTAACTTTACAGTATATGATTGATGAGTCCTATGAGATCTTCACTTTGAGTGCACTGTAACGTATATTGAAGAGATCCTATTACATCCACCCAATCATTATTAACGATCAAAAAAATATTATAGCTGTTCTGTATGCACTTCACAAAGTGAATTTGTACGTGTGACCTTAAAAAGTGTGAGGTTTTAAAGAGGAATTCACTTTCCGAGGCAACCTAGTATTGAAAGATAGTCATGTCATAGCTTCCTGAAACCTTTAAGCCATTCTTTTGTATCCCACCCCATAAAGCATAAAACAACTTCAAAGCAGCTTGTGCACCATTATCTTTCTTAATAAGATTTACCCAAGCTATATCAGTTGGTGGCACCCTTGCACCCCTGATGGGGAAAATAGTCCTATTGATGTGGATGGAAGCCCGTCAACAATCATCTGATTCTTTAAGGAGGTGTTTGTTTCTATTCCAATATCAAACATGACAACTCATCTAAGCAACTAATATGGTGTTTGATGCATCTTTGCAGTAATGAGAGCTGTGTTACTCCAGGACAATGATGGGTTAGAGCACCCTATCACTTACTTCTCTTATAAGCACTGGTTTGACCAATCATGATAATATGATAAGTAGCTTGCTGAGGTGGCGTGATCGCTCACACATTGGCTGTATCTTCTTCAAGGTAGCTCAACATGAACTGTCATTAAAACAGACCGTCAATATCTCATGTACTTTAAGAGTCACAGAGATTGGCCCATTTCAGGCCTGGATCTATCACAATCACTGCAGTTAAACTAAAGTTATAAGCTTGTTAATGGAGATATGAGTGACTTTTCCAATTTTGTTGAGTTAAAACCTTCTTAATCCCCACCAATGAAAAGTCTTAAAAACTGATTATGTTCTACACCCTCTCATATACTGACCATTACCCCCCTTGTAGTCTCTGTTGTGTACTGGACTCCTGATGTACCGTTCATTTTCCGTTTAGTGTTTCCCCCAAACAGCAGGCTTAAAAAGAGATGGAATTATATGAGAAACTGACAATTTCTCCTATCAAAAGAACTCAACATACCCTGAAGGATGTATAATTCAGTTTATAACAGAGTGTGAACTCCTCCTCTGATTTGCGACAAAGTCATCAGAGAACACCATAGCCCCCAGCATTGGTTCATATGGTAATTAAAAAGGTTTTTATTTTTCTAAAGGTCATTTGCTTACCTTTTATCTCTAAAATATGCCGACCAGGATAGAAAACTGTGTTTCTTGCAATTAAAAAAAAATAGACAGGTCAGGAGGATTGGTCTGCTACACCCACTACAAAAGGCACAAGGGTCTTAGATTTCCATATTTGGTGACTACAATTTGGAACTCCCTTCTTCCAATGGTTTAATGCAATGATGTCTTTGGTGAACAGTTTACTTGATTTTACTAATTATTCCTATTATTTGAGTATCTCCTCAGAAAATAAGGCCAAGCTTTTTGTTACCCATGTATTTGCTATGCTTGATTTATTATTGAAAGTGAAGAGTATTTAAAATTTCAATTCACATCCCAGTTCTGGAACGCTTTGTTAGCCATTATTAAGATCAAGCCATACCTTTCCACCGCCTATCATCCACATTTTGACTGGAAGATGGAAAGGGTCAATCAGACCCTGGAGCAGTATCTTCGCTGCTATATTTCTGCACCCTCATGACTATTGGGCTGTTGATCAACCCTTGTCAAAGTTTTTTTAGAAACAAAGCAACTCAATCATTCACTCACTTCTCACATAAGCTACTTTAGGGTATAATCCCTCTTTTCAAATTGGTTTCATCTTCATTAAGAAGTGCCTGCTTATAAGGCACATCAGCTGCAAATCCATGATAGCCAGAGCCTGATTTGCAAAAAATTAATTAAATTTTTATTAATGACTACAAGGTTTGCAGATTGTAAACAGCTTTCCGCTCATGATTTTAAGTAAGGATTCTTGGTCATGTTAGATATGCAGCAATTAAGAATAAAAGTCTTCACTTAATAAATTTGCAATTAAGCGTTCAGATTATATGTGGTGGAGAAAATCTTGGTAATAGGGCTATACTTTTAATGCTACTCCCATTGGAAGCAGCATAACGTTTTCCATGCTTTCCTTCTTTCCTCTTTTTAAGGCTAAAGGACTTCCACTCCTGAGTTAGTTTTAGTGGAAGTGTCCCAGAAAGCCGATGTTGAAGCAATCCTGGATCTGATGATTCCTTACTGCTAAGTTTATTGTTGGTTGCCTGGAAGGTTACCCTCATAAAAGTTTAGCTGTTTCGCTAAGGTTTGCACCAACTGTAAGGAGCTGATGGAAGCATTGCACTAATCCCCAAGGCACTCCATCCCCTAGAAGCATCAGCCATTATCACTATCAAACTTCCCAAAGCGCACAAGAATATTCTCTTTCACAGGTTCCCAGTGGAGTCCCACCTCCTGTTCAAAAGTCAAAAGATAATGTAAGTCCTGAAATCATCTTCTATACTTGTACAGGAAAGAAGCACCCCTACATAACAAAAAGTGCATAAAAAGGCCGCTTTACTTTTATTAACAAGGGCGACCCAACCCATATAGCAGATGTGAGATGAGTCACAACCTATCCACTCAAATCCCCCTCAGCTAGTTTTTTCTACTATCCATGAGTTGTTTTAAGAATTAGGTGGTTGTACAAGGGGGTGGTGAAAGCCAGAAAGCATCATCAGCTTTCAGGTTACTTCCTTACTAAAGGCAATATTCATCATAAACAGAGTTTAAGTCCTTCTAAGTTGTTCAAACCAGCTTTAAATAAAAACAGATAACTTTATATTAACTTTGATCTTATTAAAAACTTTTACAGCCTTCAAACTCAATTGAAGGTGTTACAAGCCAATATCAATAGGTTTAGGCGTCTTAAACCCATATTTTTGAGATCAGCCCTACCATCTCTGCACGTTTATGTCCCATCAATTTCACCAAACGAATCGCCATCTTCAGTCAAGCCATGATTAAACTTTATAATATATTAAGAAGAATTTGATAGTGGCAATTTGGGAACCAGTTGTATAAATCAACTTGCTTACTTGGATAAGAATAATTAGTAAAATCACATAAAGTTTAATTTACTGGGATCTTATTATGTGTAATTACTATTCACAACGCACACCCCATTTATTTTCAGATAGGTTTATGAGAAAGCAGCTTTAATCAGGCTTTACTGTCAGCCCATTTTTTTCAATTTTCTTATGATAAAAATAAATTTTAAAAATCTCTCAAATATGACTTCTAGTTAGTCTGCTGTTTTCACCATATATTATGTTTTCCATTCTTTGTAGGTTCTGGGCTATACCACTTTTCATTACTAAAAAATACTAGTTACCTTGGTTTGCTTTACCTATGGTAGTCTGGTTGACTTTTTGGTTGTAAACTCATCCATTTTGGCAGGCCAGTCTTATTTATCTTCCAGTTTCATGAAATACAGAATTTCATCAACTATCAAAAATCAAATCCAATTCACCTTGTATGTTTTTAGCACTAGGTTGTCTCCACTTTACCTAGTATGCTAACAGTGGTCTTGATGCACTGTAAACTACATATAATAACTATGCGGTGACAGCTCTTAATTTATATATAACAATGCAAAATAATATTGATGAAAGAAATATTAATATAATTTTAGGTTATTTCTAGGCCTTATTTACCATCAATTTCCTTTAACAAATTCTCAATACTATTAATAAAATAAAAGTTGCATTAGGGTTAAGATTGTGAAACATGCAGATACTTGAGATTTAAATAAAGTAGAGGCTGAATACAGACATTAAATATATCTCAATATTAAGTTAGTTTTTCAATGTTCAATAAAATAATATCTGATTGGAAGATAATAAATGCATACACACACCTATTAATTTATTAGCTGCTGGTAAACATGGTAGATAACATGAATTCACTTAATAGTTATAATTCGTGCACTTGTTTTCTAAAACTTAGTTATCAAATTAACTGACAATGAAAAGGCTTAGATTCTAGACTAGCAAACACAATTGCAATAAATCCCTCTGTGACATAAATATCCTTATATAATTTTCTCTTTGCTATGATTGCTGGTTATAATCAGGACATAAAAACTCTGCATGAACTCAGATGCATTTTTGTTGGATTTTGATAACCTTACTACAAGATCTGCTCAGCCCACAATTTCATTAGACCATTAATTGCGCAACAAGTTTTTGAGCTTTATAAACCATAATATAACAGTAAGAGACATTTTATCATCTAGCATAAGTTTGTATTTTTTCTGATGTTAATCATCCATAGTCTTTTGATATTGTTTACTTAGCCTCATAGGCTTCTTTTCTTAAAGGGTTTTATATTTATATAATCATTTAAGATTAAATAAGAATTTGATCACTTATCAGATAGATATAATGCGACTTAGATGATAAAGCAGGATTCTGATCATCTAGGAGATGGAAGAATAAAAGGTCTAAGTGATTTATATATTCTCACTTATACAATCTTACAGTAGGTACAACATATAGAGCCCAATGAAAGATACACATCCATAGTTATTTTATAAATAATTTTACTGAAGTCCCTTTGCTTTCTTAACTAGTCTGCTAACTTCAAATGTTTAGAGCAGGTAAGAACTCCATGTAGTCCTCAGGACTCAATCTAAAATCACTTTAAAGATAAAGTTAGCTTTATATATTAGTGTTACTTGCAGACAATCATGTTGGTTATTAGTTATATGTACAAATAGTTTGGCAGTAGTAACCTCTATAACTTCATACATAACTCCATCATCATCTCATTAATCAAATTAATCAGTTGCTACAATAGTGTAATTACTATTTGGATTATTTAAAAAGTTATGTACAAAAAAATTAAAATTGTTTGCCATTAATAGCCTGTTTACAAGTTTATATGTCAAAATCTTGAAATAGCCCTTAAGATTTTTATACAAGCATTACAAAAGTGGTTTTAAAAAATCAAATATTTATATTTTAAGTTTCCCATTAAACTTGAACTAATGTCCTGTCAAACCTGATACCCAATGGCTCAATGAGATTGTAACTTTATCACAATATTATCTAATGGCTTAGGGTACACATAACTTGAGCATTTTTATCTTTAGCTATAAACTTTATATTTGAACTTTCCTTTTTAATAATATTTTATTGATTATCTAGTAAAATGTTCTTCATTTCTATCTTTTGAATTTCTAAATAGTTGATTGGTGAAAAAGAAAAAAACAGTTATTATATAAAGTCTGGAGAAACCATATTTACTTTACAAGGGTCTCCAGATTTTTGTAAATTCAGAGGCATAGGTTTGGTATCTATATGCTTACCATGTTAACTTCCTTCAATATTTAGAAATATATCAACTAATCAAGAATTTTCAATGACAATATGTCATGCAGCTATTAGATATAAGCTTATAAAATGATTACTTGCTTATACAATACCAAGGAATTTAAGTTGATCTTGCTGTAATTTCAATATGTATTTTCAACCCTCGGGTTGGGACCATCTAGTACTAAAAAAATATGTATTTTCAATTGTTTTGATCATAAATTTTTCAAGATGTTTTTCAATTGTTTTTATACACCAATGAATTTTTTTCTCCAATAATGTTAAGTAAATCATCTTACTCATTAATTTGTGGGATTAAACTCTAGGTATCAGAGCACCAGTGCTTCTACTAAAACTTTACAACTTGTAATAAGAAATCAAACATTGTGGTGCCCTAGATTAATTCCACACCAATTATTTAATGGAGCTATGGTTCAACTATTATGCTAATATACTTTATTAGTTTACAAAAGCAACCTACCACCTAAAATCCTCTACATTTCATAAAACTTTAGACATTTCATGTGGTCAATATCATTAACTTTTTTAGTTTGAAGTCATATTCCTGTTTATTGTACTGGCAAGTTAAACCCAAAGTATAATTTATTGATGTTTAATTTTACCTGAGCTTCTAAGATACTGAGACTAGAGAGTGAGGGAGTAAGATTTAAGAAATGGAGGGGGGTTGTGCGCTAGAACTTTGATGCAGTAATTACTGGGTTGAGAAGGGATGACGACGAAGTGCAAACCTTTGGGGCCATCACAAAATGTACCAGAAACTAGGTAATTATTCGTGTCAAGATCCACACTTATGACTCAAAGGCTGCTAAAAGGAAAGGTTTGTAGTTTCTAGATAGCCATGGAACAGTTGAGACTGCGGATGGGGAGGTGGAAACTAGGAAGAGTCTGCTTAAACATATGGTTTTGAACTTGGTGTCCAGTTCATGGAAGAGCTTGGAGGAGTGCGCAGAATTTGATCCAGAATGCAGAAACACCTAGACAGGTGAAAGTCTGATGGAGTTTGGAGTCTAAATGATCTTCACAGTGAGGGAAGCTCCAGTGTTAAAAGGTAGGGCCAGTGTGATCCACGATTCTATACAATCAGTGGAGTATTCACCACAAGGTCTTAAATACCTTTGTCAACAAAATGAGGTGGTTGACGTCCTACCAGATCCTCTTAAGGTTGATTATTGTGGGGGTATAGAGGAGCTTAAGAATGCGCAGGTGGATTGGAGGTATGTTCAAATGGTTGAGAAAGGTCATTACAACTTTTCAATGTGCATAACTGTATGGAGATAGGGCTGAAGCTTGGTAGATACCTTCTGTAATGGAAGTCATGATAAATTTCGCACATCCATGTTTCAAGGCTAGGTGAGCCTGGTTCTAGTAATATCACAAGGAGGGCTTTAGGCGATGGCCTGAGCGCTTTGTGAGCCACTCATTTAAAGAGGTCAGCAAATATATAGGAAGTCCCAGAGATGCCAATACCACTTGGCAGAAGGAGGGTGAACATCGGGGCTTTAGTATCACATCCCAGCAGACAATTAGCTGTAAGAATTTAAGAAATATGATGTGGTGTGAGACCGTGATTCCAAAAACCCTAGCTCTATTTCGTTGCATGGACGGGTGATGGTCATCAGTGCAGTGAGTGGATTATTGGACCCCAGTTCCAGATTGGAGCATCACGTTGGCCTCGTTTAGAAGGCGTCGATGAAGGGCAAGACATGCGCAATGAACCAGACTTTAACTGGAGGATCACGTTGGCCATCAGGGCTTGACCCTGAGGGGTGATGTTTCTCCAGTTCCTGCTGGTGATCCTGGAGTTCACTGCTTTAAAGAATAGGTCCTAGTTTTTCTTGAGAGTGATACCTTGTTTACTAATGAGGATGCCTAAGTGGCAGAATGTGCCGCATGTGGGTTCAAGACCAAGAGGCAGGAGGGAAGGTGGGGGAGCCAACCTGTACTACTGTTGTCTTGGAGGTGTTGACTTTGGAGCTGGACGCCTTTATTTACCTCTCAAGGGTCATGGCAGCAATTGAAACATACTTAAATCAGCCAAACGCAATGGTAATGTCATTTTGCAAATGCATAGTGTGGGTTGGAGGCTTATTTGTAACCAGGATTCTGTTATTTTATCCTGTAAGGAGGCCAGGAGGGGGTTGAGGGTAATATTGAATGTGTTAGGTCTAGAATTTCCCTTGTTGGAACCTTATTTAAAGGGTAATGCTATTATGAATCTCACTGGTGCCATGACTCTGTTGTGGAGTTTGTCATATAGCTCTGATATCTAACGCCTCACCATGGGATATGGAAACGGAACAAGGAAGCATCAATTTACTTCCAAGCCACTGTATCATAAGCTTTCTTTATTTACGGGAGAGCCTTATATCTATTTTCCCTGCACGCTTTAGTAGTCAAGGTCATTTGAAGGATATTATAATTGTCTCATAGTGACCTCCACAAAATAAAGCTATGCTTTGAGGAGTCTAGGCGATGTGACACCCATATGGTGATTTGGTTATCCAGGAGCTTTTTTGAGAGCTTGTGGTCTATGTTTATCAGTGCTATGGGTTGCCAGTTGGTCAAGACCTTGCGGTCTAACTTCTTATGTATGAGTTTCATGATGGATCCTCTAGATTCAGGGAGGAACTTTAAATTACCATGAGTGCCGTAAATAGGTTGCAGAGGTATTGGCTATCACAATCAGTTCTCTTGGGTACACCTCAAAGGATATGCACTCAGGACCAGGTGCTTTAAGCTGTGGAGACTGAAGGAGGATCTATAATCTCTTAACATTACTTGGGGCCAGGAGATCTTCTTCAGCTTGTGGGGCATTAGGCAGTGATTGCGTCCACACAGAAAACCCTGGATGTCTGACCATTCCATCTGGTTAGTGTGAAAAGGTTAAGTAGAATCGGTGTAGCTCCTGCATTATTGTATCCTTATCCATAATAATAGTGATGAAATTTTCAGTGAAATGATTTCTTGCGCTGTTAACTGGGCTTATTGATTCTGTTAGAAGAGCTGGGTGAGGCGTTCATATTAAGCATAATAGTGGGATGACGTGAAGTTGGATGCCCACTCTTCTAGCATTTTGGCTTTGAGGATAAGGTTTTTGGGCGGCTTCCCAGTCATCCAACTAACAGGCAGGGTGATTGCTTTCAATTTCTCTATAGGTGTCCGACTCTAGATTTTTCCTGCTTAACTATGTCATTAGTCAAAGTCATCAAGTCCTTTGCACAGTTGTAGGCGACGTGGTTGTTTCCCAATTTGATCGCCGCCCAACTAGCGCTGGGGCCAATAAGGTGTGGTAGTGAGATGGTGAGGTTATTCTAGGTGTTTATCAACAACTTATAATTCAATAAAGGGTGTTGGGAAGTTCAGGGGTGACCCTTGGCCATAACCAATGCAAAGGTCTGAGCGTAGTAGTAAGTACAACAATAAGTGACCTGTGATAGCTCAGGCTGTTGTTGCAGGGTATGGGATATAAGACGCAACCAACAAGCAGTGGTACAATTAGTGCCATTTCAATCTGCAATGTAGACTTGAAGGCACATCTATCTCACTGTATTCTAGTTATACAATCAAGGCTAATAGCAGATGGGGGAAGCGCATCAGTGAAGCCGCTTAAAGAAGGTCTTGGAGTTTAGTAAATCCAGAGTGACACCTTGCCATATGGGGTAAAAGTCTTGGAGGCAAACATATTAGTGTTAAAATTATTTAGTATTAGTGTATTGCGCAGAAATTGATTAGAAAAAAACTTTTCCAGGAGCAGTTCTGTTCCTTATTTGCATAAGGCGGTAGATATAAGAAGCAAGTAAAGAGAAGTCTGGGATGGTGAGTTTGGTCGTTATGAGACAGCTACCCAGATGTGAAAATGAGTGCATTATAATTTTTGGGTTTAGAATAATAGGGGCACTACTTTTCAGAAAAAATTGCCTCATAACTACTTATTCCATGGTTAAAATTTGGGGGATATGATTCTCCTGTACAGTGGCGACGTACATGTATGTTGACCTGAAGTTGCGAAAGAGGTGGGCTCTCTGTTTGTAGTTGTTACAAATTTTGTAATCTGTACTGAAACTCTACTAGTGTGCTAGGGCAACAGTATGAAGACTGATGACCCTTGCTCTTTCGCCCTTACCAGCTACATTTCATTACAAGTTATGCACAAACTCTCCGCCATACCCTAGCCAACAACTTCACCCTCAGAGAATTAAATAAAGTGTAAGGCCTAGAGTCCTGCACCCAACTAGGTGGCCCGGCTCTGTACAGCTCATATCTCCCAGTATGTCCAGGTTAATAGCTCTTATTACTCATTGTCAGTAGCCAGTCAGATAAGTTCATGAGGAAGTTCACTGAAGCTCTAGGTATTAAATTGATGTCGCCAACAACTCTCTAGATTCACTCACCTAACATCTATACCTTGGGGACCTTAATTACTACCATTAACTTTTTGAATGAGATATGACTTAAAATAATAGAAGGTAAGTTAAAGAAAGATCTTTATTTAGAGGGAATTTGGGGTAATCATAATTAAGCAGCAAATGGCAATCAAATTCCCACCTATCAATTAACAATGACTTCAATCTCTATTAAAAGTTTCTTCAATATCTATCAGCATTGATCACTGTCAAATATGATTTGATTGTCCTCAGCATAAACATCTGGCAAATACTAATAAACTATATAAAATTATTGTTTATACTTGGCATCAATTGCAAGGTTCAAACATTGGGGAAAACACTGCTTCTCATCAGCTCAGCAAAGTTAAGCCCCAATTGGCACTGTCAGTACTATACTCGGTGTGGTATAAATGTCCCAAAGTTGACCCACCTCAAATATTTTTTTGTTTTTTAACTTGGCATCAATTGCTGATAGATTATAATAAACCATAATGATTAAAACTATTGGTTCATCCTTGGAATCAATTGCTATTTTTTATAAATTTAAACACTATTGTCAATTTGGTCTGATGCTCTGGAAATGGCTGGGCATCAAAATAGCTGCCCTTGATCAAATGAGGAGCTAAATTAGGATTAGACTTACTATCATCAATAAAATTAGTAAAATATTTGGCAGCTGTTCCTGACTAATCAGAACATAATTTCAGAAATTGTGAGAATAATCAATTGGTTTAAATTTCCAACACATCGCACAACTCACCAGATTATATTTTTCTAGGCTTGATCCCTCATCCTTGGCGGGCCAAACATAATAAATGCAATAGTAGAGAGGCCGTTGGTACCACCCTTATCTTCAAGAAGCGTCAAACAAAAAGATTAGCAGAATTTATGGCCACATAAGATGATGACAGCGCCACGGGTATACAGGCAGCATTCCTTTCCAAAAAAAACAATGGCAAACGCCACCCTAACAACCTAACAATTTTCCTCTATCTAGTAAAGCATCACACTAACAGAGCCCCTGTGGTGAGCACCAATTTTACGAATTTTGCAATCTGTACATTTGAAACTCTACTATTGTTCCAGACTAATAGTATGGAGACTGATGACCTGCTCTTTCACCTTCACCAACTACCATTCACCACAAGTATGTTCAGCAACTCCCTTCCATAGCTTAGCCAACAACTTCACCCTTGGACAATCAACTACAGTGGCAATCCCAGAGCCCTACACCTAACTGAGAGTCCAGCTCTGTCCTGTTCATCACACCCAGTACGTGGGGTAAATTGCTAGTAGTCACTTGTTGGCAAAAGCCAGTCAGGTAAGTCCACAAAGGGGTTCATTGTAGCTCCAGGTATTTTGTGATGAAATTGAACACACTTAAGGTGCGCTTAACTGGCATCTATACCTCAGGGTATATTTAATCCTACTTTTAAATATCAATGATACAATTTAATTTAAAACAATAGAAGGTAGGCAAGAGAAAGATTTTTATTTTGAGGGAATTTGGGGTATTTATAAATTAGGCGACAAATGGAAATCAAATAAAGCCTTTCAACTAACATCAGCATCAATTTCTGGCAAACATTACCTCAAAATACTTGGCATTGATTGCCAGCTTCAGGACACTAATTTTAATTGCCAGTTTCTTTAAAAGCTAAAAATTATGAGTCAAATTAGATCTGCATTTTTTCTAATGTGATCTTTATTCACTAGGATCTATCCACATTGGCTGTAATTAAAGGCGCTATAGGGTAGTAAACAACGTACTTAATATAATAAAACAAGGTATTACAGTCTGAGAGGGGGCGCAGCCTCATCGTGGGTACCACCCTTGTGATTAGCAAGATCTTTCCAAAGTTTTAAAGGAGCCAAAGCCTTTGATCATAGAGACTGAAGAACCTTTTATCACTCTCCTAGAAGGTTTCAGATTCACATCCTCTCTTTGATTCCTTTATTCAATGGTCCAATCTAAATTTTTGTTGAGTTTCATTTTCAAAATTCATAGGGATTTTCAATTAAAGTTTGATTTTTTGATTGAACTGACGAAAAATTGGACTTTTCTGACATTAAACCCTAAAAATCTTGATGAGGAGGAACATAGCTTTCGAGAAATTTTCATGAACCTGATTAACAGCTGCACCTTTTTTGATAGATGCAAAGGAGTATTCTGGCCTAAGGCGGCAGATCACCCTATAGGGTCCAGACCATAACACGTCTAATAATGTAGTCTCTTCCCCCAGAGCGCTGATGATAAAACATTACCAGATCTCCATATTGCTATTCCAGCATAAGAGGCTTTGTGGCATTGGCTTTTATCACCTCAATTTGGATAACTGTTTCAAGGGATCTAAATACTAAAGCCTTTAGCCTAAAGATTTCCTTTTTTTTAATCTTCTCATAGCAAAGTCAGCGGTTTTCAGCAAAGAGGTCCCTAGGATAGTCTGAACACTGGAAGGTAAAACAGGTTTCCTCCAATACAGACATTCTAATGGGGACAACTGGATGATACAATATTAGCTCACTTGATAAGTTATCAGAGCTCCTGGGAGATACTCATTTCATCTACCTGAGTTGGTTTGTGCCATTTTTGCAGTATGAAGATAAGGATGCCATCATTTCGTTCCATGGCACAGTCAGTTGCTGGATTGTAGGAATATTGAAGGCTGATATAGCTCCAACTCATTAGGCTTGGTCACAACTTGCATTATGAATAAATTTTCCTTTGTCAGACAGTAAGGCTTTTGGACTACCACGTCTGGTGAAGATGTGCTTGAGCAGAAATGAGTTGGTAGCTTTATTTGTGGCGAAGACCACATAGATGTCCTTGACCCACTTTTTGAAATGGCCAATGGCAATGATAATGTAGCAGTGTCCATATAAGGCTGTAGGTAGTGTTTTGATCACATCAATACTCAAATTGTCGAAGGGATAAATTGGTCTGATAACTTGGTGTTGAAGTTGGGCATGGTAGACCTTTGTAAACACAACCAAACATGAGTCAACGACATCATGGAAAGAATCAATCATGCTGTCTAGTAGCTTTGATCCTTGAGCCACTAATGGGTTTTTATGGAGTCATGACCTACATTTGTATGTGCTTTCATAATGGTCGTAGTTCTAACCAACAGATGGACATAGTGGATCCAAGCAGAGCCTACCTTCTTATAAAGTAGTCCGTTATCAATTTTGGTTTAGGCCAGTATTTGTTTTAACTACTCTTGTACCTTTAAGGACTCACAATTCCATGCTTCTGACCAACATATAAGTTTTTATACCCAAGCTTCTTCAGATGCATATAAGGTTAGTATTGGCAAGTGAGATAGTCCTTTTAATTTGGTGTATAGCAACCGCCCAAAAAACTAGTGAGAAGTATAAAACGTGTAGCTTGAGAGCAAAAATGCAATCCAGCCATATGAGTCCTTCATTTTCTGTAATCACCAAAGAGGCGCATGATTGGTTGCGATAGTAAAATGCCTTTCATAGAGATAAGGCCAGATTGCTTGATAGTCAAGAGCACCACTAAGCATTTTTATTCCATGATTTTATAATTCTGTTCTGCTTGGTTAATGTTTTACTGAATTAGACTACAGGGTGGTCGACTAGGTTGAGATCAATTTGTTTTAAGATACCTCAGGCTATGATATCACTAGTGTCCAAGAACAAAAAGAAGGGCTTCTCAAACTCAGGGTGCTCAAGATTGGGGCTTTCATTAGAGCTTCTTTTAATGAGTCAAAATCCTGTTGTATTTCTTGCCAGTGAAATGGAACTTTCCTATGAAGTAGGTAGATAAGAGGTTCAGCAAGTTTAGCGAGATGAGGGATGAACTGTTGGTAGTAATGACCATCCCCAATAATACTTTCAAATTCCTCAAGCTTTGGCAGAAAGACATTTTTTTATGTCATTGACCTTTATCAGGTAACGGTAAAATACCCTTGCAAGTAACCTTATGGCTGAGGAACTCCATCTCATTCTAGAAGCTGCATTTGGCCAGCTTCAACTTGGTAGATCAGCACTCATTTGATCTTAAACTCTTCAAGGTGCTTTAAGTGCTCATTGAAGGTTTTGGAGAATACTGTGACATTATCCAGATATATTAATCTGCATGGAATTTTCAGAATTTGGAGCATACCATCAATGGCCCATTGGAAGGTCTCAGGGGCGTTACACAACCCCTGGTAAAAGTGAGTAGGTTCAAACAGGCCTTTGTGGAAATGAGTGCACACTTCTCCCTGTCTTCTAGAGCCAGCTCAATTAGCTTTTATCCACTAGCAAGATCTATAACTGAGAATAACTGATATCAAGCTAAACGACGGTTAAAAAAATTTTATTTGAGGCAATGGGGAGCTACCTTTTTACATGATCTCATAAAATTTTAGATAGTCCATTATAATGTGTTGGCTGCCATCCTTATTGTGGATCAGTAGCAGAAGGAAACCCAAGGACTAAGAGGACTTTATGAGGCCGGCGCTCAGCAGTTGTTTTAGTTCCTGAGTGACTTGAGCATCTTTAATTTTGGTTAATTAATAAGATTAAGCTTGGATTTCTTGGAAATCTCCAGCATGAACTTTATGTTGAACCCCTTTCATCAACAAAAAATTATTGGGACTTTTGTAAAAGATATCAGCATACTCTTCAATTTTTGACTTAACTATTTTCTGTTGATCACTGGTTAAGGCGTCGTCAGAGTTAGTATCTACTCACGTGATGATTGAATCCTCTTTAAGCCCTAGACTGGTTAATGGTCCACAGGCATAGATAGAGTTAACATGCTCTATAGGTAAGGTATGAATATATGCAATTGGGTAGTTCCAATTAATCGTCAAGGACTGATCAGTAAGGTTTGCCATTAGTACAGTAGTAGTCCCCTGATGTTCAGAATCAAGTATGCCAGGAAAGGCTAAGGGCTCCTAAAATTGATGGATCAGATCCCCATAAATTTCTAAAAGATGTGCAGGAGGTAAAGTTACTTGGATTCCTGTTTTCACCAAAACTTGAGATTTTTGTGGTATTGTCATATTATTGATGTAAAAAATGTACATTTCTTTTGAAGCATCCACCACAAGGATTTAAGAGTAACCTTAGGTCCCATCACTCGATTTTCCAGTTTCTCTAAGGACTTGGGATGTTCTAGCAGGCAGCTCCAAAGTTTTCTTATTCCAGTCTCCTTAGGCAAATTTTTGGCAATAAACAGAACTCGGTATACTAAGATGAAAAATATACGTTCTTAAAGCTTATTTGAGCATTAGGTTATCCAAAAGTTGAGTCTAAATAAGCAGGTCTTAGGAATCGTTGTGCAGGACCATACTAAGGGCTGAAAAAACTAAGGATCTGAATTGTATGGGAATGGACAAGTAATCTCTGAGGGATTGAATTCAGGCATGACCAGATGTGCCATATTCCAGAAAGTGATCATGATCAGGAGTGATCATGATTTTCTTCATAAGCCATGATAAAATGATATCAACATGGGAATCATTGTCAATAATATCCTTAATTTTAATCTTATTTATTAATACCTCCACTCAGGAACTTCTGATCCATAATGTGGTTAGAATTATATTAAATTCACTACAGGTAAGAATAATAACATCAATTCCCAGAAGGACTATCAGGGACATCAAAGGCGTCGGGAGAAGACATGAAGAAACACTTAGGTGGAGAATTATAAGCAAATTGTTGAGGCGCATGTTTATTAGCGTAGGGAGCCTTGCACCCTAGGCTGACGTCTCTTTTTCCACCTCATCTGATAACTTCTTCCAAAATTGTTTTCCTGGTGGTTGTAGAAGCTGCAGTAAGTACAAGGATCCCGCTTATTTAAATTTGGGACTTTGGCCTACAACATGAAAATGAAGTTTTCATCCTTTGGTTGAAGGGGTATGGTGGTTCTTGGACTCAAGTAACTTCATAATGGCCTCCTTGATACTTAAGATCGTTTTCAACTACTTCTTAATGGCTTTTAAATTAAGCGCAAGATCGTTGTGGGAGGAAAAAGTGGACACCACAGCAGCAATTGCTTCATCTATATAGACTTGGTCATAAAAGAATAGGGCCTGAGCCTCAAAGTAGAAATGTTTAGTGAATTCAATATACGATTTACTCTTTTTATGTTTTATACACATGAACGCCTGCTTGTGGTTGGACAAATAAAAATTGCTTCCAAACTCTATAACAAGGACTTCTTTAATCTGCTCCTAAGAGGTATATTCTTTATAGTAGGACATCATGATTAGGTGAACACTACTGTCATGGCATTTTGGATGTGTTGCATCTTCTTCTAGATTGTGGCTAATTCCATAGCACCCTCATAGATGATAAGAAAAGATCTGATTTTATCCGTGATCAGTAAATAATTCTCCTTAAAGGTGGGCTTAAGAGTTAATTAGCTCAGATAGAACATGGGAAAAGGAGGGTTAAAGGTCTTCCAATTTTGGAAGGATAGTCTCAAAAAGATCTGCTAAGCAAAATTGGTCCTTTTGCTGCCAAAAGATGTGGAGATAATTTTGTACATTATGGCCCAAGTTCTCCATTTGGTCAGTAATGGCTTTAGAGTTGAGAAGTTGTTAGAGCCATTGATTATCAGCAGCTTGTTCAGCGAATTGTTGTAAAGTCACTTGATGCTGGGCTTCTAAGTTTTATATCTGCGAGGTAAAGGCGTTTGATCTTGTCCTCTATGGCGTCTTGACTAGCCTTATGTTGTGCAGCCACGTTGGAACAAGCTCATTTAAGGTTACTAATCTTATCATGGAGAGCATTAAGAATTAGATATAGTCAAAATAATTTCCTTTGACTTCCATCTAACTTCCCCTGAGCTACTCCCCGCAATTGTCATTCCATATTTGCAATGCATGTTTGTTGGTCCTTATCTCATAGAGGTGAGAGTCTAGGACCTTCTGGGCCTCTAGGGCCTTTGGGAACCCTAGAGCCTTCAGGCCCATGAGCCCCACTAAAGGCAGTATTCCATCTGTAGCAATCCAAGCATGGTCCACTTTGATAATCTGGAAAATCTATCCTGTTAAGCTTTCAACCAGAGCTTCATAGAGCTACCGGTTTTCAGATAGATTTTCCAAAAAATTAGGTGCAATTTGATCAGAATCATGCACTTATAGGAACAGTAGCATTAGTGAGTTGTTGGTAGATCTCATCATGAAGATATCCACTAGAGTCATGATCGAACTAGATGTGATGATTTTGTAGCTTGGTAACTTCTCTTTGGTTGTCAACAATAGCCTCAAATTTCTTGACCAGCAATAGATAAAGTCTCATATAGTTCAAGGAGTTAAGTGTGAAATTGGTGGATGGGTCTGAAATGTCTCTGAATCTCCATGTGATGAAATCCCAATAGTTGTAGATTATACTGAAGATCCAAGTCGATGAATAGCCAGAGATAATCTTCAGTTTAAGTACTTTAACTGCCTTGCTCAGAATGATAGTTGTGGTGTACAGATGCATAAATTTAATTTCAACCTTGGTAGAGCGGTCCTATTTGATTGTTGAACAGATTCAGAGTACCATAAAGTAGTAGTTTACTGTTTAAACAGCCTTAACTGACTGTATTTGGAAGTTGCTTTATTAGGGGACAGAATATTAAAAATCCTGAGCACATTGAATTGTATAATTACCACGTTGTAAATAGGTACATATTGCTAGCTAGAGAAGACCCATCTTTTCATACTCAATTCTCCTCTATTTGAGGTATAGTTCTTTGCCATGATGATTTATCTTTAGGAAGGTACGTCTTTGCCTGGTTGCATCGGAAGAACCTTGTAGAAATAACCAGTTTTGAGAAAATCAATATTACTTGCCAGTTTCCTCAAAGGCTAAACAATCATGATTTAAAATTAGCTCCAGCGTTCATCCTAATATAATTCGTTAACTAGGATATATGCTCTTTGGCAGTGATTAAAGTTGCAACAAAGTAGTAAACAACGTATTCATTTATCAAACGAGGGAATATTCATAGTCTTAGTGGGTGCGCGGTCTTGGCATAGGTATTGCCCCTCATAATTGGCAAGATCTTTCCAAAATCTTAAAGGAGCCAAAGCCTTTGGTTATGGAGGGTAGAGCCTTTCATCACTCTCCTGGAAGATTTCAGAGTCACTTCAGCCTTTTGATTCCTTTGGGTCATTGTCTGATCCAAGATTTTGTCAATTGGCTAATGAAGTTTGGAGAAAGTTTCAAGTAGAGTTCAATCTTTTTCTGAACTAACTTGATTTTAGCCTTTCCTGACAGCAGGTAAAACTAATTCTATATCCACAACATCATCAAAGGTAAATAATAACTATAAATTATTAAATTAGTTTTTTTCTTGGCAACATTTGCTGGTAAATTGGTAAACTCAAATTCTATAGGCAAATTTTCCTATTGCTCTGAAAATGGCTTGACATTGAGATAGCTACCCTTAATTGAATAATGAGTTAAATTGGGATTAAATTTACTTAAATCATTATAATTAGGTAAATTAACAGGAAGCAATGCACAATTAGTCCAAACACTAATTTTTAAACTGTTGGAATAATCATTCAGGTTTATTTTGAAAGTAGCCATGTATCCCATTATATTTGATGAATATCAGTGTCAGGGTGCTCCCACATGCTCATAGTTGCCCCCCTCTGCGACCTGGGGAGTTGGTAGAAAAACCATAAATAGAAGGCGGCTAGTTCAAGCCCTTTATCTTGATTTTTTGTGACAATCTGAGAAAGGCTCTGAGGGAGTTAGAGGGCTGTTGGTGGTTAAGGGGCTAGGATATGGTTAGACAGCCTTGTATGCTTCCCGCTATATTATGGTGAAGGTCATAAGGGTACTAAATATACTCCTCCGCATGTTCTCCATTTTTTGAGTATGAGTCCACTATGCCTTCTATAACACTGAAAAATATACCTTGCATAATGTGCTGTAAATGGACTTGGTATTTCAGATGTGTCATATCTACCATTGGCTGTAGGTAAACAGTCTGAGCTTGTGGGCTATGCTGCTGTGGGAGATGAATGAGTATGTAGTTGAGCGCTGGTAGAGATTTGTAACTTTGCATAGGGGCGCTGAGTAGGGTGACAATGTGGTGGCCTGGTGGGAAATGCCTCACGCTTAGAATCTGATGCGTGGGTGCTGGTAGATTGGAGTATGTCTCCACAAGAAAAAGGCCTTGGGCGCAAACAATGTCTCAAACTACAACTATAAATGCAGATTTAACTCTTTTAAAATGGTATAAGGGGGTCAGATACTGAACGGGTACCCATTGTATATGTTGCAGTAGTGCTGCTGCAGCCATGTGAGAACGTTTCTGACCTAGTTTTTAGCGCTTAGTTTTGGTGGAGAGGAGCTGTTTTTAAGTAGTGCAGCTGCTATAAATGTGACCAAGGGATTTGCACCATGAACAATGGGGATTGTTTGGTTGGGTCCAAAAGATCTCTGGACATGCCCTATGGCAACTACATGTTGGTTTTACCTCTATGTTGTAGGCCATAGTGGTTGAGAGAATAATTAATGCTGGCAATGCGGTCCCTTTGTGTAGGGGCATAGTAAGAGTGGATGATAAAGTCCACTGATAATACAGATATAAACTCCATATGTCAGTGATGAAGCGCTAGTTTTTGTGACTCAGGGTCCACAGTTGTCAGCAGTTTGTAGAATTTCATTTATAATATCTGGTAAGGTGAGAAAGAGTGCGTGAGGTATGAAGAGTTCCTCATGGGATATCTTTTTTGAGAGTGGCAGCGTGATCTGCTAAAGCTTCTTCAATGAAAATAAAGCAATGTAATCATCCTCTACAGGTTCATAGATGGTGGTGTAAAAAGTGAAGGCTTTTACATATTTCCTGGAGTGATTATATAAATTTATTGTATTTTGAAATGTTGTTGTGACCATAGTAAAGGAAAAGCAAGTGGGAGAGTGTAACAGTTGGGTTGAACTGATCAATACATTTTGACATGAGTTCAGAACATGAATCCTAAGTCAAAATTCTTTTAATGATCTTTGGTCAAGGTTAGGCTCAACGCTAGGATGTGCACCTCCCAAGCTATTCTATAATCTCTCACAAGCTAAATAATGGTGTGGGAGAGGCTCCCTGAAAGGAAGACCTTAAAGGTAGAACCCTCAAAATTTTGAGCTTTAATTATAGTTCTCTCAGTTCCCACTCTAGTGTGTGTTTCTCTTGTGGCTTTTGAGGCCACCCACCTTGTCTTACCTGGCATTCTATGACATGTCAAGATTTGGTCACGTTAACAACCCTTGTGGTTTTCAGGTCTTGATTTTCCCAAAATACTCTGTCTTTTCCTTGGTGTGCTCACGGCACCAAATTAATGGGATTCTGTCTGTTTGCAACAGTCTTATTTGATAATATATAAATTTAAGTTTAATAATGGGGTTTGAAACCTCACTTAACTGTCTTTTAGTTTTTCTTGATTTGAGTTTCACTAATTCAGAGGTTTATTTAATAAGTTTCATGAGGCACTAACACCTATAAAGAGTCCAACCTCGCATTGGACATGATTCAGCATCATAAATCAGCACTGAAACTAAGGCAAGATGGCTATTAGAAATTGTGATGCTTCCATTCATTACAGTGATAATTGAGTTAGACAGGAATTTTTTACTCTGGCTTTGGACAGTTTTTTGTAATTATCTCTAAATGATGCTTCTTGCAGTCCAGTTTTAGGCAGGTTAGGTGCTAATAATTTCTGCCAAGCACCAGTGAACCCTTTAGCCCTCTTATACTTGCTTTGAGCAACTGCAGGTATTAAGCTGATTGGTGTCTTGATTGAGTTTGTGAGGTTAACCTTCTGCTGACATGTTCTGGTAATTGCTGGTGCTTTCTGGCGTTGAGCAGAATTGTAAGGCCTTTGGCTCAAGCTATTAAGCTGGATATAGGCATGCACCTCTTTAGAACCAAAAAGTTCAACCCCTAGGGCCCTGCCTCTCACCCAAATCTCTGACCTAGCATACCTTGGACGAGAGTTGGGTGGCTGCTGCCCGCCCTGTTTGCTACATTCCCCTCCCGCTCTTCCCCCCAACCCAAACCCATCCAAGTGTCAAAATCTTCAAGTTTTTATTTCCAAAATGATTAAGTAACTTTGTAAAGGCTTTAAAGAGTTCATAAGCCCCACACCACAGTCCCCATTCCCTAACCTCAACTGGTAGTTCAACCAGAAGTCAATTTGAAAAGAAAAATTTACCTAGAAGCCAAATTTGAACAAAAAGTCAAAAAGAAAGGATCAAATTTGGGGTTTAAACCCCACCTCCGCATACTGAAATCAAAAGTGTGAATTTGGACATTTGGAAATAAGGAAATCGTCCCAAGAATAGCTTGGAAACCTTGGTTGATACTATCAAGGCAAAGAGGGAATCAAATCTGTCAATTAATGAAAAAATAAAACTGGTCCCTTATTGCAATTTAGCTTAGTAGCTGTTTTCCTCCCCTTTCCATCATATAACCCAGCACCTGAGTTAATAGTAGGGTGTTCATTATTCTATTATATTATTTCCCTTTAAGTTTTACTAAATTTATTATTTTTAAACTGTCTAAAATTGTCAATTTGATATATAAACTGGTATATGGGCAATAACTTAATGTGTTAGCATGTCCAAAACCCCTTTCAACGCACCCACCCAAAGTTCTCTGAATTTAGCAGTGCTCTGTGGATCTTGGCTGCCTCTATGGGTCTTGGCGTACCCACTCCAAAAGCCAGGTCATTACATTACATGCTGGGTTCCTAACAAGAATTTTGGGCTTTTCTGTACTAGGGAGGATAATTCAGAAATGGTGTTAAATTCAGCCAATTGGGAGGGCTTAAGTATATCTTTAGCATAAATCATGGGTGCAAATTCAGATAAGTATTTTTTGGGATCTTATGATTTAAAACTCATGGGCTAATAGGTGCTTTAATCAAATTTCAGTATTTGACAAGAAAGTGCTGGCTTGCTAAATGCTGATTTTAGCATATAAATTTGTAATGAACGGGTTCACGCCAATATTCCATAAGGAAATTGGGAAGTAAGAGCCTCATAACTGACTCTACTAGGGACCAGCCTGCCAGAGCCAATCCCTGAACCCATCTGCCAAGTTTCGCCATTGCCACATGCCCTCAGATCACTGTCCACATGCTGTAGGAGAGTACCAAGATCCACGCCAACGCCACACCATGCTCACTAGTGGAGCCCATGTCTTTTGATCTGATTATTCTTTTATTTAACCAAGGCAAGCTGACCAGGGGACAGACATTACTGAAAGAAAGAAAGAAACGACATGAAACCTGAACAGGGCAACTCCATTGAAGAAAGTTTTTCCACCTCCAGATCAGGACTCAAATTTTTCTGGTTACATCATGGGTATGGTTTTCGTGTTATTAGACCTACTAACCGCCAATAGCTTCCTTTGGCTGGCACCCCAATCAATGTGCGAAGGGCGGGAATCAAACCTGCAACCTTCAGGTTGGTAGCCATACACCCTTACGACTCGCCTTCCACCCCCTTGATCTGATTATTCTATTTTAAATAAAATACTCTTTTCACTTATGCAAACAAATCTTTATTTGATTTTTAAGGATTTTATAGAAGACTCAACAGGCTATTCAGGCCAGCCTATCCTCAAATAAATAGTGCTTTGCAAATATAAAATAATATTTCTCCTATGACAAGCTCTCTGAACCATCCATCACATCTCAGGTGAAGATTCCATTCCCCATTGAATCATCATCCATGCCACTCATAAGTCCAGCATCATATTGAGTCAGATGCATTTCAGCTTCAGATAGTCAAATTTCCCTTGCTCCAATTCCCTCTCACTCAAATTTTTTTTTATAAATTCCATATTTGGATCTAGTACTAACTGATCTGTAGCAATGTATGGATTAGGTACCACCTGATCCATTACAAAATTGGTTGGACAAGGCTGTGATTGGTGTAAAGCACCAAAATCTGAGCTATTTGAACCCCCATTAGAAGGAGTAGACTGATCCAACTCAAGGCTCAGTGAACTATATTTGATGGCTAATTCAACCTTACACTGAGGGTTTGAGGCCAGATAGCTAGAAATCTACCCCTAGACCGCACATATCTTAAGTTACATTAAATGTAAATAGGATTTATGTGTCAATATCCATATCTTAACTCATTAGAAATAAAAACTAAAGTGTAGTATAATAAATTACAACAATAAACGTAAAATTTGATCATCAGCACTGGATAGAATAATTATATATACATAGATGTATATGTCTACATATAAAAACTGGTTTTCACCAGCTTAAACATGGGTAATGTAGCTTTCCAGTATAACTGTTTTAACTATAAAAATAATCTCTTAAATCTATTAGCTTATCTTAGTTAATAGCATGATAATTTTGTTTTATAAAGCTAATTTGCATTTACTTTGTATAAAAATCATGACAGTGCCTTGAATCTTCTTCTTTATTGAATTTCTGACCAGCTCTAACTTTTATATAGTAAACTAAGCTAGTATCTATAATGTACATACTAATTTAAGTTTAGATCATATATTTTTTTCTAAAATCATTTATCAAAAATAAAGGTATAATCATATTAGTTAGGATATTGTTTCAAGCAAAAATACTTTAGCCTAAATATGCTCTTAATAAATTGTTGTTTTTTTAAATAAAAAGCATACAAAATGTTAAATTTAAAGTGATATAATAAGATGTAAATGTTAATTTATCTTATATACTCAAATGCATCATCTCAAGGCGCAATTTTTATTAATCATAGTATAGTATTTTTTAAAAATTAGTTTGTTTAGTAATGTTTGATTTATTCATCTAATGACTCACTGAGTAACTTACTATTTGGTCCCATTTATTATACCTAAAAAAGCCAAAGGTATTACATCAGTGTGAGGATTCCTATCAGGCTCAATATCTCACTGAAAAACCAATAAAAATATACTTATTATATTGAATTTTATTAAAAATATATTTATATATTAATAAATGCAACAAATTTATCTTGTTTTGGATTTATTTGATAATTAAAATGCTAGAGATTTTTAAAAATACCTCATAAACTAATATATAACTTAACCATAATATTTGGCATATATTTTACCTCCATGATTACTTAATTAACTAAAACTTGCTTATTTTCACATTTCTTATTAGATATAGCTGCAGCAGGCTAACTAAAGATAAGTTATATTTAAACCCATAAAGATTTATAATATTTTTAGTACAAGATTTATAATATTAACAAATCTTAAAAGACTATATATGACAGTAATAAACATAACAAAACAATACTTTATTAAATAAAAGGTATCTGTCTCATGTAAAAAAATTAATCATTTAATAAAATTTGTTCTAATTTCTGTATACACAAAACTTAATGTTGAGTAATTGACTGGACCTAATTGTCAGATATTTGATAGGGACATAATAAGGTTAGCTGTTTAGAAACTTATTATGGATCATATCAGATATTAGTGATTATGGACCAGGTATATTCTAAGCTTATGCAAAGCTTAAAATTTGCAGCCTAGCAATTTCACTTATTTATATTCAAGTATGATGACACAGGCTCGAGGGCTTTGTTGGTTAGGTCAAACTTAAATTTAAGTTTTGATTTAATGACTCAGGCACGTGGGCTTTGTTGGTCTATGTCAAAATTAGTTTTTAATGTTGGTCAAGTTTTCAGTTGAATTAATTACTAATTAGTGATATGAATCACCTTGGTATGTGCTGCCAATTGCACGTGAAAGTAAATCAGTTCAGCTATTTTGAAGGTATGATGAAACGCTATTTCAAGGATGATGATGGTGTTTACTCTGACTCTGAGGCTGAGCATGATGCCCTGAGTTGAAGTATATGTAGATGTCATTACAAACTTTTTACATGGCCAAGGGTCACTGGAAGTAAGGCGTCATGGGTAAGATGTGATTAACATTGAACCCTATAAATAACCCTTGCATTTACACTAGTAAAAAATCCTTTAACTTCTGGATTAAGTTTATAATTTATCTTATAAACTTTTTGCATTATTACTTTATTTTATATTAAAGTCAATTTTCACTTGGGATCAGTAGGATCAGGGAAGCATGCCATCATCTAAGTGAAATGACTGGGTATACAATTGAAGTGTTACCAAAAAGCTATATCATAAATTTAAATTCACCATCCTGTCTATTGTCTTTACACAATAGATGCTTGAAACCACATCCCACCCAAAAAGAAGAACCAGCCCTCTGAAGCAGATACCCAAATACAACAAGTGGCGCTCATGGCTGGGACTGTAGATGGTGATCGCGCTGAACAGGGGAGCAATCCCAATCAATTATTCAGAACCATCGCTGGCCCCAATGGGAACACTGAAATGACTGTGTCCCAGATTAATTGGGAAGAAGTACCCATTATTACCTATTCCAATGATCCCATTTCACCTGAAGAGCTGGAACGTCTTGAGCAGCAGTTGTTAAGAGGGTATCAATTAGGACAAGGGCCTGCAGACAATAGTAGCAACCCTTTTTACCACCAACGATAGCAAGATGTATTGTGGATGAGATATCTTGCTCATCATTAATTAAGTGTAGCTCAGATCTGAAACAATTTAATTGGGATAGAGAATTTTGCAAATACTTAATTGAATTCATACATCCCACCTCTATAAATTCTCAGATGACAATCACCTGCCATCATGCAGCCATTACTGAGTTAGTGAACTTCTCTCACAACTCCAGCCAGGCGGGTCAAATTCTAAATGAGCAATTGGAAGCCAACTTCGTTGAGGCCCATTCAAGTTTGGAGGCAAATCACAACTTAGCCACTTGGGCTAATGACCGGGTAGCAGTATTAGCATAAGAGCTAAATGACAGATTGCATCCTATCTTTGAAAATTTCTTAGAGGAAAGAGGAGTCACCAAATCTTGGGTCAGCAATATCACTCAGACTTCTATTAATGCTGCAGAGTCCATGAGGCCTAATCAAAAAGCCCAAGAGGCACAGTTAAACCATAACGATGAATTCTGTGACCATTATCAATGCCTGAGCGCCCAAATTTTGCAGATGAAGGACAAATACACCGGAAAAATCAATTACTGGCAAACACAATTCAAGGACCAATAGCAAAAAATGAAAAATAAATTGAGACTCTATTGATCATCTTAATCTACAGACCAATACTCTCAATGACGATGTTAATATTATTAATGAGTCAAACAATAATCCCCATGGAAAATTGAACCAGTGCAAGAAGGCCATAAAAGAAAAGAACCAAGTGATTTTCACCTTGCAGCTACAAGCTACTAGCCTGAATGAGGAAATTGCGAAATTAAAATTAAAAAACCAAAATCATGTCAATTGGGAAAATGAAATAAACAAGTGAATTTGGGCTCTGGACAACAGGCGTTGTCAGTGTGCTACAACCCACTCAACTGGAAATTCTTCTGAATATTATGAGGATGAAGTTTCAGAAATAGCTACTGAAACAGACGCTGGGCCACATTGACAACTGCCTAGCAAAATGGTTGCCTTGGCCAACCCTAGCGCCTCAAACTGGAATATGATGCCCCAATGCCCTAGTACGCCTGGCTCTAGTCAACCTAGAAATAATCATGATAACCAGGAACAGGGAAGCAATAATTATAAACCAGCAAACCTGCCAGCCTTTGACAAGAACGGAAGTATTTCCACATCTGTCAAACGTTTCAAAATGGCCATGCATGGGGCCAGCGACCATAACAAATCAGCCACCATTTTTAACTTCTTGGATGAGTGGAGCATTGAGTTGATTATGCCTCACATTAATGAAAATCTAGCATATGCTGAAGTTAAGGAGGCCGTGCTTCATGAATTTGGAGGTCCAGAACAGATATTGACCAGAAAATCCAAGTTTATGAACATCAGCTTTAAGAAAGATGAAGCAATTGACGAATTTGTGGATTGATTCTATCATGAAGCTCAGGTTCTCTTAGGCGCACAGGCTATGGTTGATTTTGACGCCAAGATTGCACTAGAGCATGCAGTAGAACCTTACCCCAATCTATCAAACACCCTATTGCCTGCTTTCGTGCAAAACCTTGCAACCTCTGAATTGGTTGACTACTTGTGCAGATGCTCAAAAAATTATGGCCCTCCTAATACTGGTTAAAAATTGGGAACCGCTACCTCTTCTGGAAAGCCCTTTGAAACCAATAAGAAGATTGACAGTAATCCGCCTATAAGAAATGAGAAAAACTCGAATGCAAGAGCCCCACAGCCAGTGAGTGAAATTACTTGCTTTAATTGCCATAGTAAAGGTCACTATGCTTCCCAATGCTGTCAGCAAAATGTCAACGTAGTCCTTTCTGACACCGTGCAAGAGGAGGGAAAAGAACAAGCACAATAGATATGGGACGCTCTATTGTGCCTAAGACACTAGTCCCACCTGATTGGCAAGAAAACAATGGCCACGGGGCCTTGTTAGACAATGAAATCAATTCTATTTTAGTATCAAATGAAGATTTCTAAAACGTAAATGTGGTAACTCGCTCCCAGAGTAAGGTTGTCACACCTGATGTCTCTGAGGTAGTCGCTAAACCCTATGTGCAATAAATACTTGAGAATATTCCAGCTGACGGGCTGAGCAATGCAGCAGATACCCCAAACCTGAAAGGGGTCAATATAGCAATGCCAATCGACACATTCATCAATGAATGTCCCAGTATTGGGAATACTCTGAAGCACACTCTTAACTCTTTGGACTCTTCCCATATTCATTTAGTAAACTCTATTGATTCTTACTATTCTGAGTGCACTTATGTGGATATCCTAGTCAACAAAATTAAAGTTGTAGCTATAGTTGATAGAGGAGCACCTGTAAACATTGTTTCCATGAAACTGGTTAGGAAACTGAAAATAGCTCCAGATATTGACCATCATCAAGAATATGGGACCGCAGGCCTTAACAGCACTAAGAGTGAAGGAGCTTACAGCGCCTTGCCACTACGATTTGGAGCTTTGGTAGTAGCTGCACCTGCTATAGTGCTTCCAAACGCCAATTATGACATATTAATTGGAACTAGTTTTTTAAGGACCTATGGGATCTCATGCGATTTTAAAGAAAACATCTTGATGATATTGGGCCAATCGATTCCAATTTATTACTCATGCAACAATACAAAGCCCGCAAGCCATTGTAGGAATTTTATCAATATATCTTATGCCAATGGGATAATACCAGTAGGGTATATTCAGCGGGGGAATTGAAGCCACCCCATGCCAACTGCCATAAACAAAAATCGAGGAATACCTCTACATGTGAATAAGGACGTGACAATAGCTCCAGGCCATCAACTGGTTATGAGAACTGGGACTACACTGGATATTACAAAAGGACTGTATGGGGAGGTTGTACCCCTGTGGCATCATTCTTCAATGGAACATAGTGTGGCGCCTGGAATACTTATACTGGGGCACGGAGAGACTGATGTCTTACTAGCAAATTTGACCAGCTGAAATATTAAGGTCAATAAATTTCAAGTAGTTGCTTTTGTGCACCTACTTCCAAGGGATTAGTTAATATCAGCTGCCAGATTTGGTGATTTATCTGAGTTTGGCTTACCAACCCAAGCCCTTGGGGCACATGCAGTAATACCCCAAGAATCATTCATCGGATTATTGGAACAACAGAAGGATGAAGCACTAGAGTTGTTTGAACAATACTCCAAAATTTTCGCCAAAGATGACCAACATTTATGTTGTGCAAAAGGAGTTCAGCATTTCGTGGATACTGGGGATCATATGCCTATTAGAATAAGGCCAACTCGGCGCCCCAGAGCCAGTAGTGAAATAGTTGGTAAAGAGTTGGACAAATTGCTGAAAAGCGGAATGATAGTGCCTTCCAAAAGCCCGTGGGCCAGCCCTGTTTTAATCATAAAGAAGAAAGATGGCAGCAATCAAGTTGTGATTGATTATCGACACCTCAATGCCATTGCAAAAAAGGATTCATATCCATTGCCCAGAATTGATGATGCTCTGGACCGCTTGGGAGGGGCAAAGAACTTTACTGCAATGGACCTCATCTCCAGATATTGGCAAATTGAGTTGCCATCAGAGGAGCAGGAAAAGTGCGCGATTTGCTGCTCAAGGGCTTTTCAACTGACACGCATGCCCCAGGGGCCGTGTAATGCTCAGGCAACCTTTCAGCGTGCAATGGACACAATCTTGGGGGACCTTAAATTGTCCTGCGTTCTGTTGTACCTGGATGACATCAATGTCTTTTCGCAAAAATTTTTCAAACATCTAGAGCACCTCAAGAAAGTGTTTGAATGTCTGCTGAAGGCCAATCTGAAGATAAAACCATGAAAATGCCAATTCTTTAATGAGCAATTGGAATACCTCAGGTTTGTCATTGATTCCAAGGGCTTGCGGCCTCAGCCTCAAAAGGTGGAGGCGATTAACAAAATGCAACCTCTGACGAGTATGAGAGATATCCAAGTGTTCTTAGGAATGGTAGGATATTATTGAAGATTCATGGAAGGGTTTGCAAAGATTGCCAGCCTCTATTCCACTTGCTACAAGGAGGATTTCGTTTTTGCTGGGCAGAGGAATGCCAACAAGCCTTTGAGGCTTTAAAACAAAATAAGCTTGGCGCCTATCCTCCAGTATCCCAATTTCAGCAAGCCTTTTATCATACAAACTGACGTCTCATTGACTGTGATTGGTGGTGTGCTATCGCAGATTGGGGATGATGGTGAGGAGCATCCAGTCACTTATTGCAGCAGGACGCTGAATAAGTATGAACATAACTACACAGTGACTGAAAGAGAATGCCTGGCTGTGATCTATGCTTGTAAACAATTTTCAGGTTTACATTCATGGCACCAAATTTCAAGTAGTAACTGATCACAGCTCATTATGATGGCTTCACAATCTCAAGGAACCTGAAGGATGATTAGCCCACCAGGCTCTGAAATTACAAGCATACAATTATGAAATTATTCATAGAGCTGTAGTGGCCCATCAAAATGCAGATGGACTATCGCGACTTCCCATTGTAGCTGTCCTGAGAAATTTGGCCGATGAGCTTCATGAAAAAATGATTAACTGAACGTATGGAGATGAACCACCCAAAGTTCAAAAGGCGATCGAGAAAGCATTAATTGACACCAAATATTGAAATGGAATTCTATACAAACCTAAGCCTGATGGACAACGTTGAATCTTCCCAAAACCTTCCAACTAAATGGAGATTATTACACAAGCACACAAGGCCATCAGACATGGGGGAATGACTAAGATGCTAGAACTAATTTGAGCCAGTTACTATTGGGATTCCATGTGATTCAATATCCAAGACGTGCTCAAGAAATGTCATTCATGCCAAATTGCAAAACCTATGAAGTTGGATGTGAAATATTGGCTGATCAAACCTGACTGGGCCTGGCATACCATGTCAATTAATGTAATTGGCCCTTTGCCTGTGAGTAGCCTAGGCAACAAATACATAATTGTTGCTATTAACCATCTGATAAATGGGTGGAAGCAAAAGCAATTCGAGATGTTAGGGCCCTAACTACTGCCAAGTTCATTATGGATAATATTATCTATAAGAACGGATGCCCCCAGAAGATATTGACAGACAATGGCACAAATTTTACTGCCCAAATGGTACAATGGCTAAAAGAGTTGATGTCTATCAAAGGAGAGTTGTCAACACCATACCATCCTGAGACTAATGGTATGGTAGAGTCAGTGCATGTCACTTTAGTTGGCATTTTATGCAAAAACGCAGCCTTGGCGCCTTTGCAATGGGCAACTTCAATTAGTGCAACCGTGTTTGCATATAATATTGGACACCACAGCAGCACAGGCCACTATCCGTTTTTACTTTTGTATGGTAGACAGCCCACTCTACCTCCATTACTATACTCAGTACTCAGTTCACCCGACGCAATTGACCCAAATAACTATGTTGAGCAACTGGCGAAGACCCTAATCAAGTTGCAATCAGAAGCTTATCAAAATTTGATTAGTTGAAAAACTATTCAGAAGAGCTATGATGACGCCAAACGGGCTATGGTGAATAAGTTTAATGAAGGAGATATAGTAGTATATTGTGACACTCATAGCGCAGGCCATGCACATAAACTAGCCTCTCTCTGGAAGGGTCCATTTATCATTTTGGAAAAATCGTCTGAATATGTATATACCATTAAGGATCAAGGCATCTGGGTTATGAATCGAGTACACACTAAGTTCCTTCATCCATATCATAAAGAATAATTAATATAAAAAAATAATAAATATAAAAATAAAAAATAATAGAATATTAAAATAAAAAGTAAAAAAGAAAAAATAATAAATAATAAATAATTGCAAGCTGTAGAGTTTATTTTGTTGATGCCTCGCTGGCATTAGAACTAGGTTCCCCCTCTTCAGTAGGGGGAGGAGAGCACAACGGAACTGGAGAGAGGCGAATTTCATACAAATCCCAACTATCTAGACCCTGGCGGAGATGTGCCAAACCCAAGAAAGCTCGGCACCAGGCATGCTGGCCCTGTCAGCTTAGGAAAGGCCATCAAACTAAAGGGAAAGTCCATTGGTAGGGACTTCAGAATAGGTGAGAGAGATTTGACTCTGGAGTAAATGCCGCTGAAAGGAAGACACAATTGGCAAGAAGACTCTCAAGGCAAGGGTAATTGGAGGGGAGGAACTCCTATATGTGAAACATTTGGGAATGGGCCTCATCTAATACCCTGTGCATGTTGGGCACAGTATCAGTGGGGAGCAACAAAGGAGGGAAGCGAACGCATGCACCTAAAAGAGCCATCTGGGGGACAAACTTCTTGGGAAGCCCCTTAGCCAAGCTCTTACAAAGGGCTCAGTATAGTACCAGAATGCGCCAATCCTTCAAAACCCAATTCTTGAGGCCCAACGCGACATGAAAATTGGTATGAACCAAAGCAGGTTCACACCAAATCCTAGCAACAGAGTTAGCAAAAATAAGGGCCTGGTTGGCCTCAAAGATATTGTAAGCAGCAACCTCAGGACCAGTTGCAAGTGCAGACAAAAAGTAGGCATTCATGAGCTCTGACACTGAGTCAAGCTCAAGACCCAACAAAGCCATGCTGCCCACGTGAAGGGAGGAAGCAAGGCTTTTTGAAGGGAAGATGTTAAAAAGTGAAAACAAGAAGTCTGGAAGAAGATCCCCATCTGAAGCGAATTGATCTTGGATCAGAGTTTCTTTGGACTGAATGGCTTTTGAAGGCCAAAGAGATACTAAATATGTTGAAAGGGGATCCCACTCGACCCATTGGGATGTTCAACTAACTGCACCTGAAGCCACGGAGGCTTGTTTGGGTTGATCAATTGGTGCTATCACAACGGGTTGTGAAACCAAACTTTCTAGTATTGTTGAAGCGTAACTGGTTGACCCAGCTTGAGGAACCATGGGCAACACGCCCAAGTTGACAATAGCTTACTGCATGGACTTGCTTAGCCTAAGGAAGGCTCATTGGTCTGAGGCAGAAAGGCTATTGTGATAATGTTTGTACTTGGAGGAGCGTGAAAAGCCAGACATTGTGAACCAAGAAGAAGGGTACCCGCCGCTTACATCCAGTCAAGGTGGGGGAAGTGTTGAGTAATTGACTGGACCTAATTGTCAGATATTTGATAGGGACATAATAAGGTTAGCTGTTTAGAAACTTATTATGGATCATATCAGATATTAGTGATTATGGACCAGGTATATTCTAAGCTTATGAAAAGCTTAAAATTTGCAGCCTAGCAATTTCACTTAATTATATTCAAGTATGATGACACAGGCTCGAGGGCTTTGTTGGTTAGGTCAAACTTAAATTTAAGTTTTGATTTAATGACTCAGGCACGTGGGCTTTGTTGGTCTATGTCAAAATTAGTTTTTAATGTTGGTCAAGTTTTCAATTGAATTAATTACTAATTAGTGATATGAATCACCTTGGTATGTGCTGCCAATTGCACGTGAAAGTAAATCAGTTCAGCTATTTTGAAGGTATGATGAAACGCTATTTCAAGGATGATGATGGTGTTTACTCTGACTCTGAGGGTGAGCATGATGCCCTGAGTTGAAGTATATGTAGATGTCATTACAAAATTTTTACATGGCCAAGGGTCACTAAAAGTAAGGCTTCATGGGTAAGATGTGATTAACATTGAACCCTATAAATAACCCTTGCATTTACACCAGTAAAAAATCCTTTAACTTCTGGATTAAGTTTATATTTTATCTTATAAACTTTTTGCATTATTACTTTATTTTAAATTAAAGTCAATTTTCACTTGGGATCAGTAGGATCAGGGAAGCATGCCATCATCCAAGTGAAATGACTGGGTATACAATTGAAGTGTTACCAAAAAGCTATATCATAAATTTAAATTCACCATCCTGTCTATTGTCCTCACACAATAGATGCTCAAAATGACATCCCACCCAAAAAGAAGAACCAGCCCTCTGAAGCAGACACCCAAATTCAACACTTGATATTGATGGAAATCTATAATTAAACAATACATGTTTCTTAATTATAGATTAGATAAGAGATAATATATAAGTTTTGACTGATAAAAAATTAGTTTATGTTAATATATATCAAAAATCACTTATAGAAAATAATTGTTATGTATATGTACATCTTTTATTTTAGTTGTCAGATATTTAAGATTCTAATTAAGAGAAGATGAATTTTAGACCAGGAGGTATAATATTAATAGTTGTTTCTATTAGTTAAACTTGGTAAAAGCTCATAGTTCAGTTTAATTTAATTAAAAATAAGGTTGTTTACTGCAAGTTTATAGTAAATGGGTGCCAGAATTAAGTAAAAGGCTGATAGATATTTTATAAAGAATCTTTTTAGTTTGTACTCATTAAGTGTCTATATTAGCTAAAGGAATACTAGTAGTATTACTTGTAACTAATATATAGTGAATCATATAGTAACAAATATCTCTAAAAGATAAAATGTGGATATAAATGCCTTTTAAATTACTTTACAATAGACTTTCTTATTTCTATTTATTGTACTAATAGTTCTTTATAAGTGTCAAATTATAAAAAAGTGTATCTATATCTGTAATAATGTAGACTAAAATTTGTGCTCTTATCAATTTTTAGTGCTGTATTAAAGTAAGCGTCTATATAGACTAATAACATAATATTTTAACTGCTTTGTTTTTGAGTTTCTTAGATTAAAAGTTTATTTTAATTAAGCTAATACACTTTGGTTTAATGTTCAAACTTAATCTAGTAAATAATAGAGTGAATATCACTATTCATACTATCATAATAGTTTACTTTACCATATAAACATGTAAAAATAAACTAAAATGTATATTATATCTAATAAGTTACACTATTCTGCATCTCTGTCTCTTGTACTTATAGTTGTAACATGTTATACTATCTCTATACTTCTAAAAAATTAGCACTAGACTTAATAAATACAAGCATCCTGAAACTAAGCAACATTAATATGTATATAGATAGATATTTAGAAACTAAATTTTATCATCAATCAAAACTTTAATTTGGGTGGTTAGCCTGGAAGGATAATTCCTGCTTCCACTCTAGTGCAGGTTTTGTTCAACACATGTTCAAAACTGTACTGGCTATAGAAAATATCTCAGTATGGTATATTTGTCCCAAGGGTAACCCACCTTGATTATTTTTTATCATAACTTTAATTAAGGTATACAATTACAATATTCATTTAATATCTTAGGGTAGGATACCCCAGTGGTAGAATATGGACTCACTACCACTGCCTCCATGAGTTTGATTCCTGTACATGAACTTTGAGTAGGGGATGACTATGACTGTGATGGCGTTGCACACTAATGCTCCAAACCAAGATAGCAAATAGCAAGGTGGTCCATGGAGTTCCTGGCCTATCATACGCCGTACATGGAAGTTTTCCAGGTTTTATCCTCCTTTCCCATTTCTTTGATTTCCTTAATCAGTGCGGTATTGTCCCCAGGACAGCTCACCTTGAATGAAATATAATGTACTTTTCATTACTATAAAAAATAGATTCAAGTATGTTGTGAATTATCATACAAATCATGTTGATTCCATAAAAGTAAAATTTATATGCATAAGATATCAATAGTAATTTTAAAAATCTAATTAATGAAATATTTACTATAATTTTATCATACAAGACTCTTTTAATAATCTAAGAAGTTAGTATAATATTTTACTCTGAAGTGTAGATTAGATTTATAAATCAAATATATCTTCTATATAGTATTGTCTAGCCTATGTAAGTCCTGGGAAGCACCCCCTGTACCTTAACTGGGAGGAGCTCACTTTTAGGACCAAGAAAGGGGTTAAGAAGGCTGCCTCCCACCTCATCACCCAGGGTGATCTAGCCCATGTGGTAGATGAGAGGTGGGTGGCAGCCTACCCACTGAAGGTTTTCCCATTACCTGTAAGTTCTGAGGAACATCCCCTGTGTGTTGATCAGGCTCTCTTCCTGTTTCTAAGTAAAAAGGTTCTGAAGAGGGTGTCTGTACCCCTCGTTACCCAGGGTGACCTTGCCCACATGGTAGACAAGCGCTGGGTAACAGCCCTCCCTCTTTGGATCCCTCCCCCAGTGCCCACACTCGCCTTGGCCAAACTTATCTGCTGTATCAGAGAAATCTGCGCCAAGATTGCCAAACTGAAGGCAATTGGTCCAAAAATGATTAGAAACAAGCCCAATGATTGGAATCTACATAGTCAAAATGGGATAAAGATTGATTATTGGCCAGAATCAATTATGGTTTCAATTTGACCAACACTGCAATTGTCAAAGTTAACCCTCTCTTAATTGTTGGGGATGATCCCCAAAGTGCAGGTAGTAGCATAGGACACCATTGATGATAGTTCAAAGCTCCCTTCCAGAAAATTGGGAGTTGTGGCTGATGCAACGCTTTTGACAAAATGAATGGCCCAGCAACTAGGCATGGGCAGGTTGGGAATCCTGAACCTGTTCCTAACCAATTGGGACTGCCCCTACGTGGGGTGGCCCTGGGGGATTCCCGCTGCTCATTGGTCCAGAAGCCATCACGCCAACCATTGTAAATGCAGTCAATCCTTGGTTCAGGCGTTCAAGGTTAAACTGACAGTGACTCAGCCTGCTGCCAAATTCTTTGTTGTTGGTTCCCATTGAGCTTATCTGCCCCAACCCCAAATAATTCACCAGTTAGGTTAAACTTGAGGGACCCAATCCCTGCTTGTTCCTGCATCAATTGACCACTATTTAATCAGTTGCATCACACTGAGAAAATTGTTGATCAGTTTTCTTCACTTTCCTTTAAATAAAATTTGCCACTAAAAACTATCAATTTTTGACTTTATTGATATTCTTCTGGCTGCATTTCCAATGGCTTTACTCTGGTGGCCTGTCAGTCCCTATACTGGATGGGCTTTACCAGTACTGATGGTCACTATGGCCCCCATCATTGTCAACTTGATTCAGCGAGCTAGATACTTCTGGCAATTCAACCTCATTATTTCATATATCCACCAACAATATACTGAGATCTTGTGGCCTTGCATCCACCATTTCCAAGCAAGGATCCGCCCCCTTGTCTCCTCAGTTGAATTGAACCCACCTACTGGTGACCTTGTAGAAACTATACCTGTGGCACTACTCCCTGCAGCAAGATCCCCAGTGTCTGGGTTTGTCTCCATTTGGTCCATTCTCAGGTTGCTTTTCACAATTGCCCTACACCAATGGTTTATCATTTCCCAATTCATGGCTCCATACAACTTCATACGTGTGGCAATGCCACTGGAATTCTGGCTTGCTTTTGGGTTCTTATGCATCCTGACTGGCAGGCCGGTTTAAACTTCTGCTGTTTTCATGACATTACCCCTCTTCTCACCACCAAGAATTTGATGAAAAAGATTAAGAGAGATTTCAGGAGGTGGTGGTGGCCATAAGCTATTTCCAGCAGGAAGTTTATAGCCTCCCACCCTGCCAGAAAGCATCTTCCCCTAGTTCAGGTTTTGTTGATAGTAGTAAGTTGATACTAAACAAAATTGAATCATTTAACTTACCATCAGTTTTTAATCAACCATCTGACTTTACCTCCTACTGCCAATGAAGGTAAACCCATCTCCATAAGGACTGGGTGCGCTTAACTCAATTGATACAAAATGGGACCACCACTACATGCCCTGGCCTTTGATGCAACCTACCAGACGCCAAAAAAATAGATGCCAGCTCACCAGGCAGAATCATGCTGCAAAAAAAATTAAAAATTTGACTTTGATCCAGCTGGTCATGTTGGATCCAAATCAGTATCAAAAGCACTTTAGTTTGTTGATCCTCTTAAATCAAGCATAATTTTGCCTACTGAGGTTCATGCACCCCCCTAGTCTCCAAACATATACCTCTTAAGACAACAGGCCCCAGTTTTTCTTTCTTGTAACAATCATTTTAGTTACTACAATTCAATTCAAACAGCAAATTTGGATAATCACACACAGGAGAGATGGGTGACTTTATCAATAAAAATTTTACAACATGGGCGAGCATTGCGGTGAGCGGTGCACTTAACGGTGCAACTAAGAGCAAGAAACGCCCTGGAGGGGTCCAGGAACCCAATCCGCAAAGAAATTGCAAACTCAGGCACTGTCTGGGTTTATGGTATTCACTGTAAAGCACGCACAATATATGTACATTCAGTTCAACCAACCCTTATCAAAGGTGGAGCACGGGATCAGACTCTTCCTTGGGATGAGTCACCAACCCTGTGGGAGAAAACATGTGAGGCACAGCCCTCACTTTTCCCTCACGCGGTGTACATAGCCACCAACAACATGGTTCATGGCTGGATTGATATTGGTTTTGAAACAGCCAATGAAGCCGATGCTGCAGCAAAAGTCTGTGTGGAAATTTCCCTCCCTGAGGGCAAAAAAATTGTGTGCACCACGCGCACTAGATGGAACAAAGTGAAAACTTTGTTCATCTCTTTTGACTCACTCCCTACAAACCTTCCCCATAAGGTAATTGAGGAGGAGCTCCACAAAGGGCTCATAGCCTATGGAGAAATTATGCAACTCGAATTACAACAATTTTGCCTGATGCCAACCCTGTGCACAGGCAAAGCTATCGCCATGATCAACCCATTCCCCAAGGTAAAAGATGACTTATTAAGAATTACCCGCACAGCAGAGTTTCACTTTGCAGATGGGGGCCAGTCAGCCACATTCCAAATTACACCAGAATGCGCACTGCCCATTTGCAACCACTGTGGCTCACTGGGCCACAAGGAACACACATGCCCTGTGAAAGAGGGCTTAATGGAAAATGATTATTGTGAGGAAGCAATGGACAAAGATAATGAAAACTTCGCCAAAATGACTGATGGTCACCACCCATTCTGCTGGGGTGAAGATGGACTATACTCCATTGTGGACCCAATTACAAGCAAACAACATAAAGTGGCACAAAAAGCCCACAAGCAAGCAGCGGCCAAAGCGGCGGCACACGTGGAGTCCGCCATTAACCCTGGACAAATTTGGGAGGATATTTTGGATATTCACCGAGCCAACCAATCAGAACAATATGCCCAGGTCAAAAATTTTCACAGTAACCTGACCGAGTCACAAAGTGACATCAGTCATGCACATACTAAGGAACAATGCAACTGCAATTTGGGCGAAAATGCGGTGCACAATTCACCAAAGTTGAACCTCAAAAATATAGAGTCCAATCAACAATCCGCATCAAATCAACATGAGACCTGTGCGGGAAAGGTTGATGCAAATGCAAAAAACTGTAATTCCCATGAATCATTGGGTCAGATCAAGGGAACCAACAATGGCAGTGAAAGAGTTGGAGTACAGACGCGGAGCATGGCCAAAATGAGCTGTGGTGGGATAGGGCCAGAGGGCCCTCCCAACTGCTCCTGAGGCGCCGTGGGCACCTCAGTGTCAATAGGGATGCTAAACATCGCGGGAGCCAGGGCTCATATGTCCTAAGCCAAAAAGCTGGAATTCCTGCGAAAACCTCTTGTAGACATCTTGGCCATCCAAGAAACCCACTGTCTACAAGGGGAAGAAGGATCCTGGTCAACCAGGGTCGCACCATCAGAATCAGTATGGACATCTCACTGTGGGGTGATTGTCCAAAACAACAAAAAATTTAAAATTACAAGTTTGTCATCACACTTATATGGTCAAGTCCTGGTAGCAACAATCACATGTCAAGAGGAAATAATTTATAGCATGTGTCTATGCACCGTGCACTGCAACCAAGAGAAAACAATTTTTGAAAACATTCCTACTCTCACCCTCCCACCAGATACCATAATGTTAGGCGATTTCAACTGCTGGGATAACCCTGATACAGATTGATGGCCTAATCCCAGGGGATACCCACCTGGACACATTGAATTCCGCACAATGAAGGCATCTCTTGGCTTACAGGATGCTCTCCCCCCAGTTCACCACTCCTTCCCCACATGATGTGGCCCAACATATGCGAGGGAGCGCTCATATTGATGAGTCGCATTGACCACATCCTCATCCTGCAATCTCACTGCTCAAGAATCTCCAAATTTACAACAAAAAAGATCAATTTTTCTGACCACCGATTGGTTATGATGCAATTAGCACCAACCCAATCCCACACACAGGTGTCACCTTGGAGAAAGCTTCATCTGGAAAATATAAAATTGCCTGAGATATCTGACTGGGTCAAAAACGAGGCTACAAACCCAGAATTCATAGCCCCATTCACTTCAGATCCCATTGGAACATGGGAAAATTTCAAAAAGGATTTAATCAACAAAACCCGCCATATTACATCATGTAAGTACACCGCAGACATGGCCACAATCAAGCGTACCTTGGCAGAACTAGACCACCTGGAGATAAATACTCTGAGATATGGCTATAGCCCCAACTGGGGACACAAATGGGCAGAAATATCTGCCCAACTTAACAATATCATCTTTGAACACCAACACAGAATCAAAGTATCAAACAAAGGTAAGTTCATAAAGGAAGGCAAAACCTGTTTGACATAATTTTTCCACCAATTTCACTCCCGCGGAAACCAGCCCACATACACACAGGTCTGCAATACCAACAGCACCGTGGCAACTGACCCTGAGGAGGTCAAGGTGGAAGTACACCGTTATTACACCGAATTATATTGCAAAACACCAACAGATTCACAAAAAATTAAAGAATTTATACAAACTGCTGAGATACAAAGTACACCACTGAATTACAACATACTATCCCTAATTACATGGGAGGAGCTTTGGGAGACAATTCGCGGTGCACCACGTAGGAAATGCCCAGGGCCTGATGGGATACCCTACAACTTTTACATAAAATATTTTCAACAAATCGCCCCCTCCTATTGGCGCCTATGAACCAGTGCTTGTTGGAAACACGCCTATTACCAGGAGGCCATGAGTCCTACGTTATAACCTTGTATAAAAAGGGTGACAAGTTGGACCTGGCCAACTGGCGTCCAATTGCACTAACTAATACTGACACAAAAATTCTAACAAAAATTTTAGCATCCAGATTAGGCGCAATTGCCTCTGTCGTCCTATCACCCAACCAGTTTGGGTTTATACCAGGGCGTTCAATCTGGAACAACATTCACCCTGTTGCAAACATATGTCAGTCTAAAGCAACTGGTGCCCTGGCCTTCTTGGATCAGGAAAAGGCGTATGACCGTATTAGCTGGCCATACCTAAAAAAATGTCTACATGCCTTCAAACTCCCACCAAGATTCATAAAATGGGCGATGCTCCTAACAGAATCTGCAACCATGGCTGTATGCAGCCCTGGATTTCTAACAAACAAGATTAAACCACACAGGGGGCTCAAACAAGGGGATCCCCTCAGCCCACTGCTATACAATTTCAGCTTTGACCCACTCCTCTGAGTAACTGACTCACGTCTCATGGGGATAACCACACAAGGACAACCAACAGTCAAGATACTGGCCTTTGCGGATGACTGCGTAGCAGGTATAGCAAACAATGAAGATGCCCGACAGCTGGAATGCACTCTAGAGGAATACTCCAAGGTGAGCAATGCATCACTCAACAAAAGAAAGATAGAAATCATCCTCTTAGGCAAATACACAAACAACTGGGCCACAATATCAGAACCTCATACCAACACATGAAGAAAAAACCCAATCATTTTACCCTTTGCATCACCTCCCACCACCACTCCTGTCTGACACCTTGGAATTTGGCTAGAATCAGGGGGATATGCCAACAAGACAATGGAAAGTAACCTGTTACAAAGGGTATCCAAACGTGTCGCCTCCCTCAAGGGAAGAACCCCAGGATTAACAGGGTGAGTTACAGTTGCTAACTCACTCATCCTCCCAATAATATGGTACCCATCCCACGCAATCGCCTTCTCACCTACCTTTATAACTTCAATCCGCGCGCTTATCCAGGGCTGGCTGTGGCCCAGCTCTCACCCACCTATATGGATGGAAACACAATTTGGCCCATGCTCAAGTGGAGGCATGGGACTATTAGGTTTTGAGAGCTACGCCAATCACATCCTAGGTACCTGGATAAAGGAAATCTTTGCTCCAGACCTCCCGCAACAACATTGGTCCAAAGCAGCAAGGACTAACTTTGCACAGGCGCTCAAATTAACCAACCCACATAGTCCACCCAGACTACTTTCATACCTTGCCAAGCACCCTACTGCAACAGGTCCGCATAGAACATCCCCTTATTTCAAACATATCCTCTGAACTATCCGCCGTATGGGATGGACCATAGAGAACATGGGTACTATACAGGGAAGGGGACAAACCAGCCCCCAATTCAAATTAAGAAACCCAGAAAACCACCCCCAGAGAGATATGCTCGCAACAACCCCAAACAAAGCTAGGATAGAATACCTAGATATGTTGGACATTCCCTATGAATTACCCACACAGAAGGCAATGTGGAAAATGACTCACCACCCACTCCTACAGCTGAGGATAAGAGCAAACGCTTGGCGCTGTCTGAGAAGGACCTATGGGATGGCGGACCACTCCAACTCCCTCCATGAAACATGTGCAGTATGTGGAGGGGAGGGATTCCTACATCACCGCCTAGAAACATGCCCCCAACCAAAGCTATATGGCAGAAAGTCGCACGCCTGCTTAAGATCCAAAACAAACAGGAATTCTTGATATCAAAGAGCATCTTTGCGCTCCAGATTGAGTCATTAATCCCATCTACCCTCTACTCCCTAATGATACCCATTGCAATGTGGACAATCCACACCATTGCCTTAGATGCGTTCAGGGGCACAGTCCCAACCATTTATGGGGTTATTAACAGATTCCATGTCCACTTACTGGAGCACATCCAAGCCTGGCTCTATGGATATATGAGACCAAGGCAAAAAGCGCTCATAGAATCATGGTTCCCACTCTGGTTCCTCCACACAGACCCTTTCCTTCACACCTGCCCCATAGCAGGGGAAACCCCCTCAGAGTAGTGCACCAACCCCCATACCTGGCAATCCCGCTGGCAACAGGGGTAACTTGAGTACCCTGGGGTGCCCAATTTTATATATTTGTCAGTTATTTCCTTAGTTTTACATATATTTGGTAATGTCCATCCCCTGGTCAGCTTACCTCAGTTAAATAAAAAGACAACAGGCCCCAACAGGTGCTGTCATTGATCTATTTTTCTTTTTGTTTTCAATAAAAACGGGGACCAGCAGAAAATTAATAAATTTTATTATTTTTGCTACCAGTTAGCTATGACGCCCATCAAGTTGCCATGTTTCCAGTCTGTGTAATGACTGGGCCATAGTGGCAATTGTAACCATGCTGTTGCAACCCTGCTTGAGTGAGGGTATCAGTATGAGCTGCTTGGGTTTTTCTCCTATTTTGGATACCTTGTGGTGTCATGATCTTTCCCTGATCTTTTAGGTTCTTCCCTACCAGCTTGCCAAGTTTTGTGGCACCTCCACAGGTTCTGTTTCCCTTGTTACCAGATATTTCCTCTCCCCTCTTGCAGTGCCTAAAGAAAGTGTCACTATGGGATCTGTGGCAGCCACCCTTACTACCATTTGGTTTTTTGTGGGTATACTGGTGATGTTTGTTGTTCATTGCCAACCCTCTGTTCTCCCCCTATAAAATAGATATAAAGTTCTCTGGGTGGCTATACTCTGGTATTCTGGCTAATGTTTTAGTGTCACTCACCCAAACTGTTAGGCCAGTATTAGCCTTATTAGCCAGTGCTATGACAGCCTGCTTCAAATATTATGGCTTTTCTATTGTAACTCTTAATGTAGAAACATAAAAATAAAGACAATTTTATGAATTCAAATGGAAAGCAAAAAGTAAAAATAAAAACTTTATGAGCTAAACTTTATAAAATTTAGCATTTTTATTTCTAATATACTCCTTAAAACACGTTTTATATATATCATCACATTGAGGAGGTTATGGTATAGATGTTAGTGCATCCAACTACCACTCTGGATGTGCAATTTAAAATTCCCCCCTCTGCACATATGCCAGGGTACCAGCCATAAACTCCTATTAGTGGAGAGTTAAGTTAAATAGCTGGAACTTTTTCTTGTCATATATAACCCAAATTCTGTCCCAAAGCAATTGGAAAACTTATATTTACTAAGATTCTGCTCAATGGGTTTCAAGTTTGTTGTTATAAAATTCTTCATGTTATTGGTATTCTCCATCCTCTGATTGCCTACCTCAAATAAATATATGGTATCATATTTTGGCATTCCTTATGCAGCTTCAGCTAAATATAGTCCTAAATTCGGAGCTCCATATATAAATGTCCAAAAACAAAGTTGCATTATTAATATGAACATTATACCTATTGACTAGCCATCCATCTCCGATTTATAAATAATTGTTAGTATCTAAGTTGCTAAAGTAGTATAATAATACAATAACAAATTATCACAAAGTTAAAATTAGGTAAATTAATAAACTTAAATTTAAAAACCACATTATTAGTCTGATAATAGTTTTATTAGCAGCATGAATATAATTAATTTAATCTAGTAATAAAGTTAATTATTTATAAAAAATCTATTGGTGCTCAAGAAAGATCACAATATCTATCATAGTATATGCTCTTGGTCATCAAAATACCTGTAATTGATAGTAAATTAACAAATTAAACTTTTATTTTTATTATGAGTTATATTTAAAACAGCTAACAGAAATAAAGTAAATTATACAAATGCCAGAAATTTGCCAAGAGGGCAATTGATCTTGCTTTTCAATTTAATGACTAATAAATTTCTAAAGTAAACATATCAGTAAAAAGAATAATAGGCTTAGATTCCATTATATAATAAAAATGAATTATAATTTTTAGCAAAGCAGGTAAGTTCATTAGTGTTTGATATATTAAATCCTTTTAAAATGATAAAAAATAATTTGAAATATAAAAAGGCAAATTTTATTATAAAGCAGTAATAAAATAGAGGATTGTCACTGAGTTAAATTAAGCTAGGTTTGATAAAGTTTATTATAATTATCAGCCTCGAATTAGTTCTCATTTTAGATTTTTATCTGGGGTTTTGCCCGGAAGATAAGCTAAAATAAGTGTGGAGTCGGCTAATTGATATACAGATGAATATATCCTCTAAAATACTAAAAATCTTAGATCGGGACTTATCAAGATTTAAACGGTTAAGCCCAAACAAGATTAGTCCCTATTCACGGATACTGACCAATCTTTGCTCAGTTAGAACCACTATTGATCATTCTGGTATAAAATTGTGGGATTCTTGGTCCGATTCTAACTTAATATGAATATATTTCTTTTAATAACTACTAATTTCAAGTTTCTATTAATTATTTGATTTTGTAATAAAGTTTGATCGCTCTATAAATGGATACTTTTATCCTTTTCGAATCATAATTTTCTTAGTGTCACAGACGCTAATATAGCCCAAAAATTAAAAAAATATGCAACAAACTAAATCATATTTTAATGATCTCTGATATGGCTTATGGTGCTCTATATATCGAAAATCTGAAACAAAGCAGCGAGTAGTTCTTATTAACCCTTTCAATGACTTGACGCGTATATGCGTCCAAAAAGTGAGGGGTGATGTAAATCTAAAAACGCATATATGCGTCTGATAAAAATGAAATTTATATAGATTTATTTCAAAATTTATTGAATATTCGTGTTACGACAAGGACCAAAATGAGCTTAAAAGTGAACATCGACTAAGAAATTCGTGCTAAATTTAAGGCCAAATAATCGAGAAATTAAGCCTGCTCAATAAAACTTTTTTGAAGTTGGCGCCATATTTTAAACTGAATTATAGAATTTTGCTCATAAATACAATCTATATCTTGTCTGGATTAGGTTCAAATATAAACTATAAGCAACTTAGAATAAATAGTACTGAGTATATAAAATTACATAACTATTACAAGTCAGTTAAAATATGGCGCTGACTTCCAAAAGGTTTTATTGAGCAGGCTTAATTTCTCAATTATTTCATACTTCTTAGAGCTTTTATTTAAAGGAGGTTCTTTTTTTACCAATAAATTTTTTTTTGAAAAGGTTCTTTTTCCTAAAAAAAACCTTACCCCCAGCTCTTTTCCCCTCAAAAAATTAGTGCATTTTTAAAAGTGGCTCTTTTTCCTATTTTTATTAAATATTACTACCTCTATATATCATTTTTGACCCCTTACTATTTCTCTATAAAATCAAAACTCATTGTATATTTATTATATATAGTATCTTATAAACAAATTTACTGATAATTTTATTTTATTAAATTTAGCTGATTTTATTGTTCAAATTATACTAAACTTACTGATCACCATCTACAATACTTTATTTTATTAAATTTAGATGATTTTATTGGTCAATGTATGCTGAATTTACTGATCGACATCTACAGTAATTCATTTTACTAGATTTGGTTGCTTTTATTTGTCAATCTATGTAAATTTATTGATCGCTATCTAAAATAATTCATTTTATCAAATTTAGATGAGTTTATTGGTCAAATTATGCAAAAATGATAGCCATCTATAATGATTTAAGCTCGTCCCGCTATAACCTCATACTGACTGAATTTTGAACATACCACCAGCCATAGGACATTATCAAAAGTGCCTCTAAGCTATCGCTTCACCGATGCCGGAATTAAATTTATCCGGAGCTGTACTAGTCCCACAAGTATCCACCGCTTCCGAGCCCATTTTTTGATATATTTACTAAATTAATGGGCAGATACTTGCTCAATACTTAAAAAGTAAAATTGAACCTAATTTGGAGCATCCTCGATTTTTGGAGATGATCATCCAAATCGGTCCAGTAAATTCAGAGTTATGCGCGAACAAACATAGAAAAAAACTCCATACATACAGATCGAATTGAGGACCTTCTCCTTTTTCAAAGTCGGTTAAAAATGGATTTCCTTTTTGAAAATTAGTGAAAGGGGTAAGCGACTTCGAAAAAGGGGAGGTTCTCAATTCGACCTGTATATTTTTTCTGTTTGTTCACGCATTACTTCGAAACTACTGAGCCGATTTAAATGAACTTTTTAACCGACTTTGAAAAGGGAGGAGGTTCTCAATTCGACATATATCTACTTAATAAAAAATTTTCACTGACGTACTGACTGACTGACTTATTGACTGACTGACTGAAATCTGAAACTTTCGAGTCTGATAGGGTCAATCTATTTTGGTGAGTGGATGAGAATTGGCGAATCTTATCAAATCTGAAATTATCGAGCCTGATGGGTTCAATCTATTTGAGCGAGTGGGTGAGAACTGACCAATATCATTGAATAATTCACCAAATTGCTCACCTGAAGCTAATCGAGTCTAATAAGTAATCTATTTGGGTGAGTGGGTGAGAATTGGCAAATAAGATCGGATCTGAAACTATCGAGTATGATAGGCTCAATCTATTTGGGTGAGTTGGTGAGCAAATTGGCGAATATTATCTAATAATTCACCAATTTGCTCACCTGAAGCTAATCGAGTCTAATAAGTTTAATCTATTTGGGTGAGTGGATAAGAATTGGCAAATAAGATCGAATCTGAAATTATCGAGCCTGATGGGTTTAATTTATTTGGATGAGTGGGTGAGAATTGGCGAATATTATCAAATAATTCACCAAATTGCTCATCCGAAACCAAACAAAAATTAGTATTAGTTTAAGTAGATTAAGTTGTTAGGATAACCAGCTCACCAGCCATGAGGGCAACAGCGAAGCTGTTAGTCTGAGTGGCTCAAGAGTAGTGCTGGCACAGCCTATAGGCTACAATGTGAGCTTATCATCTGATAAACTTTAAATACTGTAGCGAAGCATGGGTATCTGGATTTTAGGTTTTTTATATTTTAAAAACCTGCCTAATTTGGTTCATCTAATTAATAAAATACTATTGGCAAGTTAAGTAGAAGTTTGCCTCCCGAGTTCGATCCCAGTAGTGGACTTTGGATAGGGGACGATTTTGACTGTGTTGGTTTTGCGCACCAATGCCCCGAACCGAGATAGCAAATAGTAAAGGCGGTCCATGGAGTTTCTGGCCTATCATACGCCACGCATGGAGGTTTTCCAGGTTTTATCCTCCTTTCCCATTTTCTTCACTTCCCTAATCGGTGCGGTATCGTCCCCAGGTCGGCCCACCTCGAATAAAATTTAAAAAAGTTAAGTAGAAGTTGATTTAGTAGTTTGGAAGATATGTCACATACTCAATGATTTTAAATATAAAGAGATGGTTTGGGTAGCAGTTTGGTGCTATTTGATTGATTCGATAGGTTTTTTGTTTGGCCGAGTGGTTGATGGCTTTTGTTCGAATCGATAGGACACAGTTTAGGTTTGAGGGATGATTAGTTATTAGTTGTTTTGATAAGTTCAGTTAGGTTTACCAGTGATTTTTGGTTGATTCGATTGAGCAATTAGATTTGGCTGAGTGATTTTGTTCATCTATAATATAAAATCTAAATTGATAATTTGAAAATCTGAAATTTTATAGACACCGTAGCGAAGCACGGGTAAATCGGCTAGTATATATATATATTTGTTTTTGACAGATATATGTCCTATGGCTGGGGGGTATGTTCAAGTATGAGACATAGCATGATGAGCTTAAATTATTATGGGTGTAGATTGTTTTTGCATAAGTTGATCAATAAAATCAATTAGATCTAAAATGAATTACTGTAGACTAGCCGATTTACCTGTGCTTCACTACGGTGTCTATAAAATTTCAGATTTTATTTAACCGAGGCAAGCCGACCAGGGGACAGGCATTACCGAAAGAAAGAAACGACATGAAACCTGAACAGGGTCAACTCCGTCGAAGAAAGTTTTTCCACCTCCGTATCGGGACTCAAATTTTTCTGATTACGTCATGGGTAAAAAATTTCAGATTTTCAATTTATTAATTTAGATCTTATATTATAGATAAACAAAACCACTCAGCCAAATCTAATTGCTCAATCGAATCAGCCAAAAATCACTGGTAAACCTAACTGAACTTATCAAAACAACCAATTAATCACCCCTCAAAGCTAAACTGTGTCCCATCGATTCGAACAAAAGCCATCAACCACTCGGCCAAACAAAAAACCTATCGAATCAATCAAATAGCACCAAACTGCTACCCAAACCATCTCTTTATATTTAAAATCATTGAGTATGTGACATATCTTCCAAACTACTAAATCAACTTCTACTTAACTTGCCAAAAGTATTTTATTAATTAGGTGAACCAAATTAGGCAGGTTTTTAAAATATGTAACCTAACATCCAGATACCCGTGCTTCGCTACAGTATTTAAAGTTTATCAGATGATAAGCTCACATTGTAGCCTATAGGCTGTGCCAGCACTACTCTTGAGCCACTCAGACTAACAGCTTCGCTGTTGCCCTCGTGGCTGGTGAGCTGATTATCCTAACTACTTAATTACTTAAACTCTAATACTTATTTTTGTTGAAGCTAGGTGAGCAATTTGGTGAATTATTAAATAATATTCGCCAATCCTCATCAACTCACCCAAATAGATTGAGCCCATCAGGCTTGATAATTTCAGATTCGACCTTATTTGCCAATTCTCATCTACTCACCCAAATAGATTAAACTTATCAGACTCGATTAGCTTCAGGTGAGCAATTTGGTGAATTATTCAATGATATTTGTCAATTCTCACCCAATCGCCCAAATGGATTGAACCCATCAGGCTCGATAATTTCAGATTCGATAAGATTTGCCAATTCTCACCCACTCACCCAAATAGATTGAACCTATCAGATTCGAAGGTTTCAGATGTCAGCCAGTAAGTACATCAATGAATATGTTTTAAGTAGATGGTGAACAGTAAATTTACTATAGATTGACCAATTAAATCAACCAAATAAATAGGATGAGGTAGTATAAATAGATAGCTGAAAGTTTACCATATAATTAACTAATAAAATCAACTAAATAATAAAAACTTAGTAAAAACTGATAAACCTATACCTGAAACATTAGACTAATCAAGTCAACAAAACAATTTTATATATATATCATAAAATATTTGTATCAAGTTTATCTGAGATTGGTAAATAGTCTAGGAGTAGGTGTTGAAATAAACATGTATTTATAAAGATTTATTTGTAAGATGATTTCCTAAACCATCACAACTAAAATGCTACCTAATTTAATATAAATTAAATAAATTTGAATCTATCTACCAGCTACTTGTATGCTGTCATACACAGTTTTAGTTAGGCTAATCCAACCATTACTTAAGTAATCTAACCATCTCAGGTATTATTTTTTAAAAGTTAAAAGACAAAACATAATGATAGTATCCTATTATAACAGTAGCAAAAATGTTAATAAGTTTTTAACAACCTTCAGCCATAAGGCATATATCATACACTTAAGTTTTTTACCATAAGGTAAAACTTGAATCATTTTTCTATGTTTATTCATGATTAACTTTAATACTACTGGACCAATTTGGTAATCTTATTTTTCAAAAAAGGATGCTCCAACTTAGATCACATTTTACTTTTGTAAGGATTGTCCAGTATCTAGCCATTAATTTAGTAAGTATATCAAAATGGACTGGAAGTGATGGATTTCTATTGTGGTAATAGTTCATTGTTAGATAAAATAATTTAGGCATTGGCAAAGCAATAGATTCAAATCAACTTTTGAATTGATATATATCCTATGGCTAGGGAGTATGTTTAAAATCCAGGCAAGTTTGAGATCATAGCATACTGAGCTTAAATCATTATAAAAGCCTTTTATTTTTGTATAATTTTCTATAAATCAACTAAACTTGATCAACTAAATTATTGTAGATGGCAATCAGTATTTAGCATAGATTAATCACTAAAATCAACTAAATTTAATAAAAGGAATATTAGTATACTTTTTTAGTACTAGATGATCCCAACCCAAGGGGGGATTCATCAATGTTTGTTAAATTATGCCTGGGCTCCTAAGAGCCTGAGGTGAGGAAGGGAGGGAGGAGGCATTGAGAAAGGGAGATGGGTTTGCACGCCAGAGCCGTGCTGCAGTGACAACTGAGTGGGGGAGGGTTGGCAACATAGTGCAGACCTTCAGGGCCATCTCAAAGTGTACCTGAAAGTGGGTGATCATGTGTGGAAGGGTCCACACCTGCTGATCAAAGGCAGCACAAAGGAAGGAGTAATGGATGGTCCAGATGGCTGTGGCATAGGCGAGGACATGGAGGGGTTGGTGGCAACCAGGCAACGTCTGCTCAAACATGAGGTCTTGCACAGGGTGTCCAGACCAGGGCTGAGCATGGAGGAGCGCACGGGCCTTTGGCCAAAATGTGGCGACACCTGGACAGATGAAAAAATGATGGAGGTGGGAGTCAATAGGCTCTGCACAGCGGGGGCAGCTTTGGTGCTGGAAGGTAGGGCCAGTCTGGTCCCCTGTCCTGTATGAACAGTGGAGCACCCTCCATAAGGTGTTGGACACCTTTGCTAACAGGATGGGGTGATAGACGTCCTTCCACAATTCCTTAAGGTTGAATCTCATGGAGGGAGGAGGAGCTCAAGTAGTCTTGTGTGGATGGGAGGACAATCTTGGGGGTTGAGGCGAGTTGTGACAACTTGACCATTGTGCACAATTACATGGCGATGGAGGCTGAGGCCAGGGCCTTCCCTTCTGTATGGGAAGGCATGGTGGATCTGCGCGCCTACTCATTTCAGAGCAAGGAGAGCCTGGTTCCAGTAGGGGCATGAGGATAGTTTCAGGAGATGGCCTGGGTGGTTTGTGAGCCACTCCCCTAATGAGGTCAGAGATGCTCTAGGAAGACCCAGAGCTGCTGACGCTGACTGGCGGAGGGCGGGCGCCCATTGGGGCATGGGGGTCGCGTCCCAGCAGACAATTGGCCATAGGAACTTCAGGAAGATTGTGGTGGCGTGGGATCGCGTGTCCAGAAGCCCTAGGCCCCCTTCATTGCAGGGTCAGGAAATGGTTGAGAGGGCCATTGGTGGATGGTTTGAGCCCCAGATCCAACAGTGGAGGAGTACATTGAGCCGCGTATAAAAGGCATCTGTGAATGGGCAGACATGCGCTAGGAACCAGACTTTGGAGAGGAGGAACACATTGGCCATCAGAGCTTGACCCTGGGGGGTGATGTGCCGCCAGTTCCAGCTGGCAATCCTGGAGTTAAATGCTGTGAGGAGCAAGTCCTCATTGTCTTTTAGCGCAACTCCTTGTTGGTTGGTGAGAACGCCCAGGTGACAGAAGGTACCGCGCACAGGTTTAATACCAAAAGGTGGGGGGAAGGTGGGGGAGCCGACCTGTACAACTGTTGTCTTAGAGGTGTTGACCATGGCGTTGGACGCCTTGGTGTACCTCTCAATGGTCACAGCAGCGAGGGCAACATCCCAGGGCAGCCAAATGCAATGGCGGTGTCATCTGCAAATGCCATGGTGCGGGTGGGGGCTTTACCTGGGACCAGAATCCCTGTTAGCTTGTCCTGTAAGGAGGCCAAGAGGGGGTCAAGGATGATGTTAAAAAGGATAGGGCTCAGGGGGTCCCCTTGCTGGAGACCTTGTCCAACTGGTACTGCCACTGTAAAACCCATTGGCGCCAGGACTCTGATGTGGAGCTAGTCATAGAGCGCTGATATCCAGCGCCTAGCTGCGGGGAGATGGAAGTGGGCCAGGGAAGCATCAATATACTTCCAGGCCACCCAATCATATGCTTTCTCCATATCCAGGAGAGCCACAAAGCCATTCGCCTTACAAGAGTTAGCAGTCAAAGTCACGTGAAGGTCAATATAGTTGTCCCATAACGACCTCCCCGGAATAAAACCGTGCTGGGATGGGGAGAGGCGAGGTGACACCCATTTGGTAATGCAGTTGTCCAGAAGCTTCATGAAGAGCTTGTGGTCTGTTGATCAACGCTATGGGGCGCCAGTTCGCCAGGTTCTCACGGTCTGAATTCTTGTGAATGAGGGTCATGATTGAGCCTCTGGAGTCAGGGAGGACCTCGCCATTCACCAAGGGTGCAGCAAAGAGGTCGCGGAGGGTTCTGGCTATCACCGCAGGTTCCAGAAGGTACACCTCAAAGGGTATTCCGTCTGGGCCTGGGGCTTTAAGCCGTGGGGATTTCAGAAGGGTTTCCATCACCTCCTGGATGGAAATAGGCGCCAGTAGAGCCTCATCAGCCCATGGGTCAATGGGCGGCTCTGGAGCCCACCACAGGAAGTCTTGGATGTCCGACGGATCCACCTGGGTGGCATGGAAGAGGCTGGAGTAGAAGCGGTGTAGTTCCTGCGTGATTTCCTCCTTATCCAAAGTGGTTGTAGTGCCAATCTTCAGTGCAGTAATATCCTGCGCTGTTGACCGGGCTTTCTGTTTCTGAAAGAAGAAGCAGGTGGGGCGTTCCCATTGAGCATAGTAACAAGATGTTGTAAAGTTTGCTGCCCGTTCTTCCTGCAGTGTGAGCTCCAAGCAGAGTGCTTCCTGCGCCGCTTCCCAGTCTTCCAACCAACTGGGAGAGGGCGAAGGCTGGCAGTTTCGCTCCAGATGTCTGATTCTGGCTTCCGCCCTTTTGACTCTGGCGCGAGCTGCGGTCATCTGGGCTTTGGCACAGTTGTAAGCAACGCGGGTGATGCCCTCCTTGGTCACCGCCCATCTAGCCTTGTGGTCAAGCAGGTGGGGTGGGGGGAGGTGAGAGTCTCCCAGATGGTCATAGACAGCTTCTCCTTAGTGAAGGAGTTGTTGAGAAGAGCTGGGGCAACCCTAGGCCAGAACCTACGTGACAGTCTAAGCGTGGTGTTGAGGACAACGGTGAGTGACCTGTGATCACTCAGATGGTTGTCATGAGAGATGGAAGAGGAGACGCGGCCAATTAGCAGGGGGCCAATCAGTGCCATATCTATGCATGACGCTGACTGGAAAGCTCCTCCATCATACTGGATCCTAGTCATGCAACCTAGGCCAGACGCGGAGGGTGGAAGCACATCCATAAAGCCACTAAGGCGAAGGAAATCCTGGAGGCGACTTGATCCAGGGCGTTCCTTTGCTGCAGGGGGTAAGAGTCACGGACGCGACTTATGGTTGTGTTGAAATCTCCCAAGAGGACTGCATTTCGTGGGAGATTGAGTTGGACGAGCTTTTCCAAGAGCCAGTTTTGCTCCTGACCTGCATTAGGCAGATAGATGCTTGCAGAAAAGAAAGAGAAGTCAGGAGTGGTGAGTTTGGCCAGTATGAGGCGTCCACCTAGATATTGTGAAAAAGAATGGGTTTTAACCCGGGGATTCAAAACAATAAGGGCGGCATGGTTTGTCCAGAAGGAGTTGCCTCCAAACTGTTCGTTTCATGCAGATTGTTCGTGGGGGAGGATATGGGGCTCCTGGACAGCAGCGATGTCAATTTGTGTTGACCTGAAGTTGCGGAGGAGGTGGGCTCTCCGCTTAAAGTCCTGCAACCCATTCACGTTGATGGATTGCAGGGCCAGGGTGCTGCCGTGGGGACTCATAGCTGTTCCCCTCCATGTCCTGGGGGTTGCCAGCGCTTAAACCTGCTGCTGTGAGGCGGCTAGTTTTGAGTCCTTTAGCTTGACTATCAGCTGCAATATGTGAGAAGCATCGAGGGTTCTGAGGGGAAGGAGAGGGTGGGGGGGCGGAGGACCCAGTAAGCCAGCCTAGGATGCTGCCCCCACTCCGTTGCAGGGGAAGGACCTGAGGGTGCTCAACAGCGACCTCCGCGGTGTCCCCATTTGATGAGTCTGAGTCCATATTCACTTCCTCCAACACTGCAAAGGAGCCGCGCAAAATGGACTGTGGGGTTGGGGTAGGACTCTTTGAGGGGGCATATCTACCGCAGGCCGCGGGTTGCCAGTTTATGCTGGTGGGCATAGCTCCATTGGGAGCTGAGGGTTGATGCAATAAATCGCTGGTGGAGGTTGGTGGGGGTGCCGCGGAGCCCTGAGTGGGGGTGGATGATGAGGGGCGCCCTGTGGGAGATGCCTTGCATTTGGTGAGAGAGGGAGTTGACTCTGGGAGATTGGAGGGGGTGCCCACTGGAAGGGGGGCATGAGCGCAAAGGTATCCCATACCAATAGTGGGGTTAGCTGTTTCAAATGCTAGGCGTAAGGCCTCAGGGGACAGGTCTTGAACGGGAACCCATTGTTTGGGTTGTGGAATTGCTGCTGCGGCCACGTGGGATCGTTTTTGGCCTGATTTAGGCCCCTGGGTGGTGGCTAAGAAGGCTTGTTTTCGAGCTGTGAAGCCACTATACAGGTGTCCAAGGGCGTTACACCATGAACACCGGGGGCGCGCCTGATCAGGGTAGACAAAAAAGATCTCAGGGCATGCCCTAACTACTGCCACACGAGGAATAACCTCAATGTTGCAGGATACAGTGGGGGAGGGGATGAATGACACCCTAGCAGTGCGAGCTCTTTGAGTGGAAGCATAGTAAGAGGGGATGCTAAAATCCACTGAAAGAACAGACCCAAACTCTATTAAACCACGATGGAGCGCCAGTTTAAGAGACTCAGGATCAACAGTCGTTGGTAGGTTGGAAAAAGTAACCCATGAAATTTTCTCCAGGTGAGAGAGTGTGTGGGAGATGCGAAGAGATCCACGCAGAATAATGACCTGGAGGGTGGCAGCATGGTCATCAAGGGCAGCTTCAGTGAAGCCCACATCAATGTAGTGGCCCTCCACTGATTCATGGATGGTGGTGTTAATTAGGAATGTCTCCGCGATTGCTGCAAAGTATGAGAAGTAATCCTCCATATAGAATTCAACAGGGTTATGCCCATAATAAAGGCGAATCATGTGGGAGAGAGTTGAGTGAGGTAAAGCTTTTTGCGCTCTAGTTTCAGCTCATTTCTTCTTAACATCAGCAATAAATATCACTTCACGGGGATCAGCTTTGGGTAGCGTTGGTGCCAGAGGTTTTTGCCATGCCCCAGTGGCTCCTTTGGTATGTTTGTGTTTGCTTTGGGCTGCAATCGTGGGTTGAATGTGAGCTGGTGGTTTGGACAAGTTTGCAGAGTTCTCCTGTTGCTAGAATGTTCCAGCAGTTGCTGGCATCATATTGAATTGAGGGGCAGATTGTTGGGCCTCACTAAATTGGGGAGGCCCATCCAGATTGGAATTAACTCCAGCCAATTGGAAGGAGGGCGATGTTTCATCACATCCCGATCTATTTGGGTAAATTCAGCCTGAGTATTTGCTGTGATTTCATAGGCAAAATTCACTGGCTGATTGGTGAATTGGTCATTTTCAGCATATGGAGTTAAAGTGCCAACTTGAGAAGTGCCGATTATGGGGTTTAAATGGGATGGGTGAGATTGGAACTGGTGTGAAGTTCCAAAATCCAAACCAGTTGAATCCCTATTGGGAAGAGTAGATCGTCCCAATTTAGTGCTTAGTGAACCAGAATGTGCAGCTAAACCAACCTTACATCCGAGGGTTTGGGGGCCAGGTAGCTGGGTATTGCCCCTCATGGGGGAGCCAGAAACACGGCATCAGCAATAATAGATGGGGCTGAATTAGCTGACACAATGGGGGAGGTGAATGCCTGGATGGGCTGGGTTGCATTCAATTGAGCAGACTCCATTAAAACAGTGTGGGTGATGGCCTCCTTGGTTGGAGGGGGCCCAGCAGGTTGGTGGGAGGTAGCGCATGCAGAGCTGTTGGGCGTGCAGGTTGCAGAAGTGTGATCAGGTGAACTGGAGTTAGTTGAAGTAGCTCCAGGTTGGGGGGTGGTGCCTGCTTTCATGGCTGCTGCTTGAGAGCGGGTGATTCTGGTTGACCCTGAGGTGGGTAACCGGGGGTTGCTTTGTTTCAGGGGTGGTGCTGGCTCATTTGGCTGAGCTCGCGGGTTCTTTTGTGGGGTTCCCCACCATATTTTCTAATAGTTTTTGTAGATCTCTTTAGTGGAGCTAAATTTCAAGGCTGAATTGATTTTTGAAAAGTGATGCTTAGCAGAAAGAGCTTTTTTGGGAATATTAGTATACTTGTTTATAAGATACAATATACAGTATATATAAAATCATTTTTTTGTATAAAAATAGTGAGGGTAAAAAATGATATATAAAGATAGCAATATTTTAAATAAATTTTAAAAAGAAACATTTTTAAAGAGACTATTTTTTGGAAAAAGACTTACTTGAAAACTGTTTTGAAGAAAGGAACTGCCTTCAAAAAGTATTTGGAAAAAACTTCAAATTTTTTTTGAAAAATCTCCTTTAAAGCTCTAAAAGTATAAAATAATTGGGAAATTATGAATCCTCAATAGAACTCATTTTGAAGTCAGCACCATATTTTATATTAACTTATAATAGCCATTTATAATATATACTCAGCACTGTATATTATAAGTTGCTTGTAGTTTACACTTGGACCCAATCCAATATAAGCTTTAATTTCTATTTATAAGCAAAAGTCTGTGTCAGGTTGGAAGATGGCGCTGACATTAAAATGGTTTTATTTAGGATTTACAATTTCTCAATTAAGTCATACTTTTTAGAGCTCTTTTAAAGGAGATTTTTGTTCCTAAAGATCTTAATATACATAAATAATTACTGATCAGATATTGGACTAAACCTTAAAAATTAGAATGGTACTTAAGTTGGAGCATCCTATTTTGGGAAAAATATCATCTAAATTGGTCCATTAGTTTTAGAGTTATATGTGAACAAACATAAAAAAGAACAAAAAATATTATATAGAGGGGGTGGAAGGCGAGTCGGTAGGGCGTACGGCTACCAACCTGAAGGTTGCGGGTTCGATTCCTGCCCTTCGCACATCGATTGGGGTGCCAGCTGAAGGAAACTATTGGCGGTTAGTAGGTATAGTAACACGAAAACCTTACCCATGATGTAACCAGAAAAATCCGAGTCCCGATCTGGAGGTGAAAAAACTTTCTATGACAGAGTTGACCCTGCTCAGGTTTCATGTCGATACTTTCTTTCTCTATTTCAGTAATGTCCGTCCCCCGGTCGGCTTGCCTCGAATAAATAAAATAAAACAAAAAATATTATATAGATTATTTTGAGATCCTCCTCTCTTTTCAAAGTCTATTAAAAAAGGATTTGATTTATGGTGCCATAAAGCCTTGTAAATCAGATAGTAAGCAATTCAGGGATATTGCCAATATGATGGTAAGAAATTGACCCTTGGTAGCTATTCTTGTAAATGGAGTCACTAATAGTAATTTAATTCTATTAATTATAAGCTACATTAAAAAGGTAAGTGCGTGGGCAAGATAATCTGCTGTAATATAATACAGCAGATTGATATTAGCGTCAAAGCAATCTGTCATAAACTAATTTAACAGATTAATCTTAGCAATTAAGCTTGAGAAATCAAATCTTTTGTCTAAAATAAAGAATTAGGTAAAATAAATATAAACATGAATTGTTGGTCCAACTAATTTGCAACAATGACCACCACCCTTAATGAGGAACTGCAACACCTTTAGAGCCAGCAAATGGCCATGCATCATGATATTGACACCTTGAAGAGTGTGTATATCTCTTTAATTAATGATTTGATGGATCTTTTAGAGCTGATAAGTTTTTACTATATCACTTGAAAGCTATGAGGTGCCAACAAAGATCAAAAGGCTGAGAATACTGAGCTCTAGTCTTTAAAATTTGTAATCTACATAACAAGATTACCATTTTGAAGCAGTTCAGAGCACTTATGGTGCCGGAGAAAAAAGAATGACTGTTTTTAGAGAGACACATGAAAACTGACAAACAATGGTTGGAGCCTATGCAAAGTTTAAGTATGCTCCCAAGAGAGAATTACACCTATTGAGGAGACTCTTCTGAATTGGAATCTACTCAGGCTTTAATTGTTAACCCCAACGTTCTATATCAGCTTCTATATTGGCACTCCCTCTTTGACAGGTAAATCTCAGCATCTGCAAAGCCATGCTGGTGAACCCAACAACCCAGGACCTCATGTTGGCTCTTCCAAGGCTAAATATGAAACGCCACCTCCAGCATGCCATTCCATTCTTTCAAGTGATTCAACTCTATCAACCTGCCTATGTTTGACCATAGTGAGAATGTGCAGCCTTTTATAAAGATGTTTTTAGTGACAATGCATAAGGCTGATGCTAATTTCAAAGCTACAACTATGATCAATTGCTTAGTTGATAAAAGTCAGGATTTGATCTTGCCTTATTTATTTGAGGACAATTGGAGCTACACTGAAGTTAAGTGCGCTGTGCTACATAAGTTTGGCAGCCCAAAAAATGGCTACTTGCAAGGCCAAGTTTATGAAAATTAAAATCTGAAATAATGAGACTTTTACTGAGTTTTAAAACCGCTTCTACCAAGAGGCACAGATTCTATTAAAAACTAGAGCCACAGATGAGTTTGAAGTTAAGATTTCCTTGCAAAAATGCTACTAAAGACTACCTTGAGCTTCGCCAGTCACTGCTAACTGCATTGGCCAAGGATTTAGATACATCTGAATTGATTAAATACCTCAAGCAGTTCAAGGTTATCATTGGACCACTAGATAGAGAGGTGCATGACAGTTGCACCAATAACAACAAGGTAGTGCTAAGAACCTGATAGAAATCAGCTACAACCAGTGGGGAAATATATGACCTTGGCGGAACCTTTCTGAAGCTAATTGCTGGATGTGCAAATCCAGGGAGCAATATGCCGCCAGTTGTCCTAAGAGTTGTCATGACATATACTATATTGCTTTGCATGGGGACAATGATGACCAGGGAAAAAATAGTTGACAATAGATATGAAATACTTTATTATCAAACAATCATTCATATTACCTCATAAACAGGATAAATCCAAAACTGTCCAATGCTCCTAGTAATTTAAAGTCAACAAGACAAAATTGAGTAGGAAGGACAGGATATTATTTCCAAGCCTTATTCTACCAAAATTGCCAAACAAAATTAGTTCAAAGAGCCGGACAAATTGAGTAAATTAACTCTCTTGAAAGGAAAAAAGTAGCCTTAACTCTCAAACCTTTGAATTCTTATTTTCTGGATGTTGAAGAGAAGATCAGAACAATGGTCATTTAATTTGATAATCTTGCTATTCTTACAATAGATGAGAGTTATAAAAACTTCTAGCTTCTACTTATATCAACGTACTTGTAAATAAGATCAGAGTTTGCGCAATAGTTGATAGCAGTGCACCAGTTAACGTTATCTTAAGTCATTTTGCAATGAAGTTATCAATCACTTATGAAGTGGCCCATTGTCAACAATATTGGTCTGCTGGCTCAAGCAGCACCATCAGTGAAGGAGCATACAATTCACTACCCATGAGGGTTTGATCTCTTCAAGTTAGCACTTCAGCCATAGTATTACCTATCCAGAACTATCAGTTCTTGATTGGCATAAGCTTTTTAAATTTATAAGCAGTTCTCAACTATGAGGAAAATGCCTTCAAGATTCTCAATCAGACTTAGCTCTCCACTTCTCTTGAGATGAGCAGGTTCCTCTTACTAATTAAAATAAATCTTATCAATGTAACATATATTAATAGATTAATCTCTATCTGAAATCAGCAGACTAGTCATCATAGTAGGGTTCCATTCCATGTCTCTTCCAAAAGTCAGGGAAATCCTTTAAGGCTTTCTCCAATTATGAGCTACTCCTGGGGGAATGGCGAGTTGTAAGCATAGGACTGACACTGGACCTTCTGGATGGGTTACTAGGAAAAGCTTACTCCATATGGTAAAGTCCTGATTTGAGCTCATGCAGCACCTAGTGTAATTGTCCCTGGATATTGTTATAACTGTGTGCTCCTCACTAACCTAATTAATTTTATGATCACTGTGATCAAAGACTAGAAGATTACCTACATTCATTTGTTGCCTTGGGATGAGGTACTAAACATTGAGAGTATTGGAACTTATCAGAGTTTAGCCTACACAATCACACTACTAGCATATGTGCAGTAGTATCTTGGTACCAGCTAGAGGGCATATCAGAAGAGCAGGACCAAGCTTTTTTACTGCAAAAATAAGTGAATTATTCACTACCAGATTATGACCTAGGGTGTGTCAAAGGTATACATCATCACATTGACACTGGGGATGCCTGACCCATTTGATCTTGATCGATATGATGCAATCAGGCTATTGGAGAGGCTGTACAGAAAGAGCTAAATCAATACTACAACTAGTAATGATTCTGCCCTCTCATTTTCCCTGGGCTAGTCCAGTACTTATTGTTAAGAAGAAGGATATCTCCCACCGCTTAGTGATTAATTATTGCCACTTAAATAAATTACTGATTTTTTTTACACCTACCAAATATAGATGACGCCCTTAATTGACTAGGAGGAGCTAAGTATTTCACTATTTTAGACATCATTTGTGGCTATTTGCATTTCAATCTACTGAGGGCTGAATAGGAGAATCGCGCCATTATCACTTTCCAAGCGCTGTATTGACCCAATATTATAACCAAAGGTTTATGTAACGCGCCAGACACCCCTTAAAGAGCCTTGGACACCATCTTGTGAGAAAGAGAATGGGCACCATCTTAGTCTATCTTAATGATATCAATATCTAATTTGAAACCTTCACATTAAGTACTTGTTTCATTTATAAGAAGTCCTTTTAAATGGATAGTTAAAGCATATCTTAAAAAAATAGCATGGTAAATGCCAGTTTTTAAGGCACAGATGAAGTATCTTGGTCACATTGTTGACAAGCAAAGGATACTTCCTTAGCCCCAGAAGGTTGAGTCTGTTAGTAAAATGAGGAGACCTAGGAACAAACAAAAGATTCATGTGTGTTTTTAGGCATGATGTGATAATACTTCCAGTTCATACAAGGATTTTCTCATCTGTCTGAGCCTTTGTTTCACCTGCTCCAAAGTGGAGCATCTTTACTATGATACCCAGAATGAAAGATCACCTTCAACAAGCTGAAAGCAACACTAACTCAAGCACCAGCACTACTCTACCCCAATTTTGATCAGCTTTCTATTAGCCAGTCTGACACATTAGTAATAGGCATTGGAGCTGTTCTCTCTAAACGTGATGAGCTTGGAGAAGAGCACCCAGTAGCATTTTCAGTCATGCCACCACCAAGCAAGAAAGAAAACATGGTATAAAAAAAGAATGTTTAACTGTTATCTTTGCCTGTAAACAATTTTTTGCCTATAATTATAGAACTTTGCTCCAAGATTACTGATCATGCTTCTTTGCGGTAGTTATATAGTTTTTAAAGATTATTAAGGTCATCTGGCAAAATGGAGTTAAAGCTTCAGGACTATGATTATGAGGTGGTAAACTTATTAAGATTATCTCACCAAAATGCTGATGGACTCTCACAGCTACCCGCTGTGTCTGCATTGGTTTGTATGCTGATCATTATTCAGAAAGATAAAAACTTTCAGATACAATCACGAGCAACCATCTCTAGAAGTACTTTAGAAAAATTGATGAAGAATACAAAAGTCCAGAGCATAGTACTTTACAAAATTGACAGTGACGGTAGAAGAAGATTCTACCCTGTCCCTTCTAAATGACCATCATTTAATATGCAAACTCATTGCATCATTGGACATGAAGGACTATTTAAGACACTAAAACAGCTCCAACGGAGCTATCATTGGGAGTCTATGAGGTTTGAAATTCAGGTTACTTAACAAAGTGTCAAGAGTTCTAATCAACAACTCTCTATACATCCTCCACCCATTAACTAATTAAGCCCAACTGGGTATGGCACGCTATTTTTTATTGACATTATTAGACCCCTTCCTATCAGCAACTTCAATCATTGATACATTATGGGTGGTCATTGACCTCTTAACTAAGTGGGTCAAAGCTAAGCCTTTATATAATATTAGATCAATTAACACGGCCAAATTTATCATGGAGTAAATTGATCACAGACATGGGTGCCTGAAGATTATTCTTACAGACAACGCCATCAAATTCACTAATAAAAAGGTTGCAAAATTAACTGTCTTATGGGGATTAGTATGTTTTAACAACACATACCAGAGACAAATGGAACCATTGAAAGAATCAAAAAATCCTTAGAGCACATTCTCTGTAAGTTTGTTGTCTTTTCCATATCTCATTGGATCTTCCATGTCAAACTCACAATATTTTCAGATAACATCAGATATTATAATGGTACTGAATTCTCATCTTTTCAACCTTTGTTTGGAAAGAAGCCTGCTTTATCCCTTATTGTACTCCATCGTTGAGGATGAGGATAAGGTCTGACCAAGGAACATTTCAATCAAATAGTTAATTCACTGATTTAAATTCGAATTGAGGCTTATGGATATGCAATAAACAGAAAAATAACTAAAAGATGCAGGATGATATTCATTGATAACTATAAACTAATTAAGTAAGGTGTCAAAGTATTTTTTAGCTCTAGTGGCGGTCAACCCAAAAAAGGGGGATATTTACACATCTTTATTTGTGACAAGCCAAACAAAGTGATTATATTTAATAAAAAATTCCTAACATGGCACCTAGGATAATAGCCTAAAACGCCATATCAGATGGGGAAGAGGGGTTGGTAGATCTCTGTTTGGCATGTATCAAAGTACATGCAAGAGGGCGGACAAAAGCAGAGTTGTGGTATCAGCAGCATGGGTTTGAAGGCTGTCAAGATGAGGATTCTCTTAAATGATGAGGCCAGAAGTATGAATAGCCTCAAGATACTGAGCAAGTTGGAATTCTGCGTGCTTAATTAACTCTGGCACACAAAAATCTTTAATTTGCTGATGGATTTTGGGTACCTCAGGTTAAAAAGTGATAGGTTAACAGCATTATCACACGCGCATCCTGCAGAAAATGCAATATCCTAATTGGCGCCTGGGCTTCATCATGGGAATCAGGTGGAAAGTTTGAAAAGGGATTCCATTTACAAGCAGCTCCATAGCCGTGTGGAGGGTTTGGTGGTAAGTAACGTTAGCAGGAGCAGTGGCCGCCTCAAGAGCCATATTGGTTAATGTTTGTAGATATGAAAAGCCTTTACAAGGGCGGAATTTGTTGTGAAGGGTTGAATTGGGTTGGTTAGAAGATAATTCAGTCCAATAAAAGTCAGGGTTTCTGGGAATATGCCAACTCAAAATCATCCACCCATTCAATAGATCAAAAGGGTTTTAGAGGGGAATACTCAGGCCAGAAAAGGAACTGATTGGTTGAGTCCTGGAGCATTAGGCCTATAAACCTTCACCCAAAGCTGGTCAACTGAGGGTTGAGCTGAAACACCATTCTGAAACTGTTTTATTTATTAAAATTTTATTGGCTGGCCCAGTAGAAGCTGAGGCTGCAGCGGGTGTAGGAAGGGGAGGGAGGATCAAACCTCTACTTGAAATTAATGTGGATTTGACAGTGAGGATGATGCTAGAGGGAGGAGCAGTGGAAGCTGCAGTGACAGCAGGGTTAAGTCACTAGCACTTTAAGTGATCAAGTTTGAAGCACAAGGGGCAAACTGACCATCCATTTTTGAAGTGAGCCCAGAATGGGTTGTCTGTGGTGGAGCGGACAATGGTATAGGGGAATGGTGAGGTGGGTGTCCCAGTGGAAAGGATGAATGGTTGAAAAGGACTGAGGCCCTGCAAGTCAGATGGCTTCATTTTGAACCACAAATTGGAGGATGGGATCTGCGCCATGGGTGACTAAGCCCTCCAGGAGCTCTTGGAGAAGCTGGTTGGGAAAGGGATGGATGGGAAGCCCAGTGAACTGAACACCAAAGTGAGTCTTCTGGCAACCAAGTACAGGTTATTTGGAATATGTGAATTATAAATAAGTGACACCCTCGCCACAGCCATGGCATGGGCTTCACTAGGGAAGCCCAGATCAAATACCCCATAAAGGGATGGAATTTGATAAAAATTGGTAGGTTTATACACCGCCTGAGCCATCTCAATGATAGCTGCACTTGAATAAGGGAAGAGATTCCCAGACTAGACCTGAAGCCCAAAGCGCAGATTGCTCCAAGAGAGCACCAGGGGGCTTCTCAGCACTGCTCAGGAGCGCACAAGGTGGTGAGCAAGATCATGAAGAGGAACAAAATGATCAGTGAGATTAAAGGGGCTAACAGAGCTAACCCAGGAATACTTCAGCTGAAGCTGAAAAACACCAAGAGCGGTGCATCACCACCTACATGTGGTGGGATCAGGCGTCAAATTTGATGACATTGGATCAAAATGGCTCAAAAAACGTGGTTGTATTTTTAAAAGCTATTAAATTGGATTCAATCAAAATTGTGATTAAAATTAAAGAAAAAATCGTCCTGGTGACCAAGTATTATAATGCAACTCCTACAGGTTCAGACAAACCCACAAGATGCTGACTCTCTGTCAAAATCTGAGGATTGCTCACTTGAAAATTGTTATCCTGCACATCTATTCAGGATATAGTTCCAATGGTTGATAATTGATAGTGCCTGTAGTTTACGGTATTCAGACCACTTAAAGCTCACTAGGCCTATTAAATTTGCCTTGACTCTTCTGGCCAATTTTAGGCATAATTTTTTTCATATTTGGGAACTTCTTCCAAGGCAGGATTTGATACAAACTGGGGATTTGGTCCTTCCAGTTTGTCAACACTTCTCCAGGGTTGGGATTCAGATTAAAACCAGGAAAAGGATAAAATAAATAAGACTTTTATTGCAAGCTATTTATTAGATAATGTTCATTAGGCAAGGCGCCAGTATTTATAGCTCTAGGGCATCTTCTGACCACATTCCAGCACAAAATTTCAACAGCTATTTTACCACCTCAGTTTGGCCTACAACTGAAACCTTTTATTAGGTTCATTGGTGGCAAAATACTCTCAAAATTGGGAGGATTTCAGGTACAAAAATTGTGATAAAAGCATGCAAAATTGTCCTAAGATCTTCTGGAACTTCAGTTTTGTCATACTGTTTAAGAAACACACCTTCTGTGAAATTTTGGCCTCAATTGAAGTAAATGATGCACCCATAATTGGGACATAAGCAGGCCTCTTCCGCGATAGCACTAGGTAACCCCTTTTGGGCGGTCCACACAAGTTCTATCATGCTGATTACATGGATCAACATACGAATTTTGCCCTAAGGCATGAAATTGATTACGTTTTTTGTTCGTCTGAAGTCCACGGGATTTTCAGAAGCTAACTTTGGGTCATTCCCAAATTATTTTGTATACAATTAAGTTGATTGTGTTTCTGATAAGTGGGACCAATTGCTGAGATACAATGCCTAGAAAATCAGCCATAATATGCAATTGTATTCATGCCAAGCGCTCTGCTAAAATACTTGATCAAATTATCATTGAGATATTCAGCCCAAATTGTATTATTGAAATAGGCTTTGAGGTGAGAATATAGGTGTTAGCTTAGCATTGAAATGATAATTGGCCTGCTTTGATGGTTGTTGAAGGCTTATTTTTGGGTCAACCACCAGAATCTGACACTCTCTGTAAAGGGTCATATACAATCTTGGAGAAATTATCCTTTAATGTCTATACCATCAAGGATATGATAATTGGAAGAATTATTAACAGGATTCATGAAAAGTTTTTTAGACCTTGTTATAACTAAGCTTCCTTGCCAACCCTTTCATAAAATAATTCAAGTCAAGAGGGGTGAATAATTGACAAAGGTATTGACTTAAATTATTTTAATCATCTGGCGAATGTCAATGGAGAACAAGAACAAACGTGATTGGTCCCTCTGCTAAAACTTCATAACTATTATCCTACTTTTTAGGCCCCCTAATTATTCCAGAATTGTCACGCAGCAATTACTACCTTTCAACTCAGCTCTACTATAAATGGGTACAATTATGCTTAATGTAATCATTGTACACATTGTGCCCATTGTACTACCCAGCAATTATGATTTTAGCATGATGACATCTTTATCTTGTAGCTAGAAAGTCCCTTATAATATGCTTAGAAATCTAAATTATTTAGCGCTGTTTACTCAATATTATCTTGTCTCATTAAAGACCAGTCCTTGTATAAAGGTTTACTATATTAAGAATTAAGAGAATATTGTATAGCTCACTGTACAAAAATCAGTGAAATTAACATTCTGACAGAGCAGAGGTCATATGGCCGAGTAGGATCAAATGAGTTCCAATGAGGAACTGTATCTGTTCAAGTAGTGTGCTTGTCTCACTCCTACAATTTCAGTAGAACCTGTATGCAATGATGCTTCTAATCCTATTCATGTTACTTTAGCATCTTCCGCTTGGGATGCTCTGGCAGCTCAGAGCCATTCACTCCCACTCCTTGTCTTCATATCATGGAGGCTATATAGAAACAACGAAGCCCTTTGGCCCTGAAACCATGAAAATCAATTTCCATTTAGTCCTATTAACCTACCTAAGTTCGATAAGAATACAAAAATGCACATTAAATTAATCTATTAGAGTTTATTATTAGTGGAGCATCTGATAACGCTAAGTTGGCAATGGTAATGTGTTCTCTAGAATTCAGATTTAGGAGTTAATTTAGTCATAATTGAAGAAGGTTTGAATGACATACTTTAATGCCATGAATCTTGTTATCAAGGAGTTTAATGGTACATAATTGATGACCACTTGGAAGACAGAAGAACTCAAAATCTCTTTTACCAGGGATCAATTTTTTAAAAAATCTATGATACACTTCTATTTGGTGGTGAAGACACTATCTAGGGCTAATATAGTAATTTATTTTGACTCTCAGGTTGCTCTTCACCATGCCTGAGAGCCCAAAAAGAGTTGTATTGGGTTCTGATATTAGTTTTAATGAAGAGCCTGATATTGACCATAAGATGAATTATCTCAACCAATGCGCCGCCACTTTTCGTGCCTAAAAAAGTCGTTGGAGTCTCACAACTTAATCAATAGGGCCATCTCCTCAAAGAAAGAATTAACTTGGCCCCATGTCCCTCATTCTGATAAGCTGATAATAATCATAGCAACTGTAATCTTAGTAAAAAACTAAGGCACTGTGAAAATCTTTGCCCTAATCTGGGTTCTAAAACCAAGATTTATTCTGTGAACCCCATGAATGAAAAAAATTTGTGAAAAGACAGGGTGGAGTAGAAACAGACCTTCTAACTAAACCTCCTTTAAAAGATCCCAGATAAATTAAAAATCTCTGGAACCACCTTCTAGTAAACAAATCAAAGATGATGATGCCGCAGACTTTAGCAACTTTAACAAATTGCAGAGGTGGATATGGTAGCAGTGACTACCCAACCAGATTAAGAACGTGAGGCAAGTAGGTTCAAATAAGTATTATTGTCAGATTCTGGTGATTGACTCGAAATTAAACCTTCAACAACCATCAAATTGGGCCAATTATCCTCCCAATGCTCAAGCTAATACTTTAACTCTAACCTCAAAGCCTATTGCAATTACACAATTTAAGCCAAATACTCAACTTAAACTCAATCAAGCAATTTATCAATAAGCTCAGGCCAAATATGATCACACATTATGGCTGATTATTTATGCATAAAATCTTGGCAATTGGTCCCCATTATTGGGAACACAATCAACTAACTTGTATACAAAAGCATTTGGGACTGACCTAAAGTTAACATCTAAAAATCCCATGGACCATCATACAAATGAAAAACATAATCAATTTTCCACCCTAGGGTGAAATTAATATGTAGATCTGCGTAATCAGCATGATAGCACTTGCACATGGACCACCTGAAAGGGAGTACCTAGTGCTATTGAGAGAGAGGCCTACTGATGTCTCAATTAAGGGTATGTCATCTACTTTAATTGATGCAAAAATTTCACAGAAGGTTTATTTCTTCAGCAGTATGCTGAAACTCAAATCAAGAAGATCCTAGGACAATTTTTCATGCTTTTATCGCAATTTTTGTACCTGAAATCCTCCCAATTTTGAGAGTATTTTGCCACCAATGAACCTAAGAAAATGTCTCAGTCATATCAGTTCAAGGGCTGAACTGAGGTGGTAAAATATCTGTTGGAATTTTGCGCTCAAATGTGGCCAGGAGATGCCCTAGAGGTATAGATACAGGAACATGGCCTAATGACTGATTATCAAATAAATACCTTCTAATAAAAGTTTATTTATTCCATCTCTTTCCCAGATTTATCATCTGAATCCTTTCTTTGGAGAAGTGTCAACAAACTGGAAGGACTGAATCCCAAGTTTGTATTGAAACCTGCCTCAGAAGAAGTTCCTGATTACGTTGGGAAATTACACCCAAAAATTGATCAGAAGAGTTGGGGCTATTTTAAAAGGCCTAGTAAGTTTCCTGAATGGTGAATATACCATAAGCCACTGGCCATATCAAGGATCATCCAGCGGAATCTTGTCTAAAATAAGCATCCAGGATACCAATTTTCAAGCGAGCAACCCTTGGATTACTCACAATTATGTAGGCCTTTAATATCAGATAGTCAAGATAAGAGCTTCATGTAAATTCTATTGAGATCCTCAAGTTGGTGAGGTCTAAGCGCTACACCCATTGCAGTTTTAGAAGTAACCTATATCTCAATTAAGTGAAGACATACAAAATCATACTTGATCAAGTGGACCCAGTGATGTCAACGTAAAATTTTTTTGATGCTTAAATTTTATGATTTTATATATAACTTATAAGGATTTATTGCGAGGAAGGCCAACCATGGGACGGACACTTCTAAATTTGACCCAAAAGAAACAAAACTTAGTAACAGGGAAGGCACCCCAGAGAAGCGATGCTAGCTCTTGTTGCCAGCGGGAACGCCACTATGGGGAGGGGAGGGAACGTGTGAAGGGGCCGTAGCCATAATTGAACACGTGTGGAGGAAAGGGTCTGATTTGATGAACCAAACTGGGAACCAGGAGGAGACCAGCTGTTAGCAACGTGGTGGGAGGTATCCAAACATTCACGCCTGAAAGTGGTCCACCAAATGAGACCAGAATCTGTGGACAGCTTCTTGGAGGGTGGGGGTGGAGCCTGCGATGGCATCCAAGACAATCGTGTGGATAGTCCACATGGTGATTGCAACCACCAGAGCATGGAGGGAGGGTGGAAGGGGGAGGCCATTGATAAAGCAAACATATCTCTTGACAGACTGAAGGGATGTGTTTGATCCTGGCCAAGCAGACGTTGAACTTCGCGCCATATCACTTTAAAGGTAGGACACTTCTCCATGCGGTGGAACAGCGTTCCATACTGGCCACATATGACGCAGGATGAGTGTAAAGCATTAGAGCGCTCAGCTGTATGGTACACCCGCCTCAGGCAGCGCCACACATGGGAACAGATTTGAGGCTGCAACAGAGGATGGTGTGCGTATTTCCAAATAGTCTTCTGAGTCTCAATGGAGTAAGGGATGTCCATCATGTCCAGGTAGTCCACCCTGGATAGGACATGGGTCCGTGTGGGGATCACGCCATCTTGAATGGGTAACCCCTGTACCTCTTGTGTGAACTGAGGAGAGGGGCGGCCTCTCTGGGATGTGTGTTCACTAATACAAATTCTCCACTCAGCGCTCCGCATGGAGAGGAGGATTCGTTTGTAGTGGGTTTTAGTAACGTGAGGACCTGTGGCCGATGGGTGGGAAGCCAGGTATTTCATCAAGGAGTGAGGGTTCGATGGATTGTTAAGGCTCAAGGCGCGGGAGAAGTTGGAGTGGGCCGCGCGGGACCAGTGTTGGGAGGGGAGCGTAGAGGCGGTGATGGCTGCAATCCAGGTGCCCAGGATCTTGGCAGCATGGGCTTTGAAGTCAAGCAGGCCCATGCCACCATGATGATGAGGGCCAAACATGACCTCTAGCTGTATTGGCGGTGGGCGGCCTGACCAAAGCCATCCTTGCAGAAGGGCATACAAGGATTTGAAAAAGCCTGGGGAGAAGGGGATGGCTTGGGCTCCAAACCAGACTTTGGAGAGGAGCATAGAGTTGGCTAAAACAACCCTGCCAGTAAGGGAAGTAGGGTGGCCGCTGAGGGAGGCAATGCGCTTCATCACGTTGTCTAAAATACGACTTTCCATTACTGATGATGCGTACCCGCCTGCCTCCACCCACACACCCAGATGGCGGACAGGCCCTATGGTAGGGCGTGGCATGAAGGGGAGCACTAGTGGGGCAGTGTGGGGTGAGCAGGGAGGGCGGACATGTGTGCGAGCAGATGGGCCAGGCTGGGCACTGGTCGCTGGGGCCCAGCAGGTTTGATATCAACCAAGGAGGATGATTTCGGTTTTGGAAGCGTTCAGTGCAGCATTACTTAACCGGGAATACTCCTGGATTAGAGCTTCAAGCGCGCATGCGTCTTTGTTATTAGACACCCCAACCACACAGTCATCTGCAAAATGCCATCATCTTGACTGGGGCTTGGCCTGGTACATGGACCCCAGTGAGGTGGGCATTCACGTTTTGAAGTAGTGGGTTAAGGCTGAAGTTGTATAAGAGTGGGCTAAGGGGGTCCCCTTGTCATAAGCCCCTTTGAGGGCGGACTACTTCCGTTAGGAAGCCAAGGCCACGCACTGCCATTGTTTCAGATTCTGTGAGCAGCATTACCCAGTTGATGAAGTGAGGGGGTAAGTGGAATTGATGGAGGCAGGCCCTGAGGTATTCCCAATTTACTCTATCATAGGCCTTCTGTTGGTCCAAGAATAAAAGTGCCCCAGAGGCTGTGGACTAGCATGCGTTAGCCACAGAGTTCAAGATGTCCCAAATCGACCTTCTGGGTTGAAACCGAATTGTTCTGAGGAGATGGTGGCAAATGCTACAATCCCTAAACGGTTAGCCATGATTTTAGTTAAAAGTTTTGTATCCTTGTTAGTTAAAGAAATGGGGCGCCAGTTGGCTAAGTCTAGCTTGTCCCCTTTCTTGAAGAGTGTGACGGTGAAGGCCTCTTGTCCTCCTGGTAGGAGGCGCGTTTCCAGAAGGCTCTGGTTAAAGGAGGCAAGCAGCAGTGGGGATATATATTTGAAGTACTTTTTGTAGAATTCATATGGAATGCCATCTGGGCCTGGGCATTTCCAATTTGGTGCACCGCGGATGGCTGTCCAGAGTTCATTTGGAGTAATCAAAATCATTAATTCCGGGTATCAGGAAACGGTGCAGATGTGGGTTTGATCAAAGAATTTTGCCACTTTGGCCAGCTGAATTGGATTGGATCGGTATAACTCAGAGTAATACTTTTGTATTTTGATTGCTACTTCAGCTGGCATATCCACGATGGAATCATCTGATCTCAGCACCTGTGTGCAGGCCATGCTCTGGCGTGGTGCAAAGAATTTTTTTAAAAGAATATGTGGTGCACTTGTCGCCCTCTGTAATGCATTTGGCTCCTGTACTGAACACAAACTTGATGTTTGTGTTGCCTTTTAAACGCGTTGAGGTGGATGGCTGCCTCTTCCCACTTCCGGCCACATGCAGGGCTGTAGTCTGTGGCTGGGATGTTGGACTCCAGGTGTGCCAACTCTGCCAGAGTGCGCGAAATGATGGCCAATGTGGCTCATGAGCGTCAGGAGGAGAGGTGGTGAGAGTGGCAGATGGTATCCTTTTTGAAGGCTGACCATGTGGAAATTGGGTCCGCGCAAAACAGTGTATCAAACTCTTTTGCCAAAGTTGCTGATTCCACCCAAGTGGAAAATCCTGGTGACGCAAGTTTGGGAAGGCAGAGTTTGCACCAACGTGGGGCCTTAGCCACTGTGACAGGTAAGTGGTAGGTTATTGAGACAAGCTGGTGGTCGGAAATTCAATTTTTATTTGTTTGGAAGTGGGAAATGTGAGATTAAAATTTTGCTGGTGTGAGGATAAGGTCAATGAGGGTCATGGACCTTAATTGGCTGTTGTGGATGTGGGGGCGCGTCATGTTTTTGAGCAGTGGGGCTTGCTGTGGCAGCGCATCTATTAACCCAAGGGTGGTCTTTAGAACGCGAAGTTCTACGTGACCCTGGGGGCGTGGGAGGAGGAAGGCCAACGGTCTGTGGGTGTGTTTAGCCAACAGTTCATGTCGCTGACTATGAAAGGGTCTGGGGGTAATGGGAGGGATTTGACCAATGAGAAAAATTCCTGACGCTCTTGTGCACAGGTTGGGGCATAGATGTTGATGATAGCATGCACCACATCGGCCCAAAAGAAAGTGACAACAAGGACTCGGCCATTGAGGAAGGATACTGACAATAAAAATTTAAAAAAATTGTTTTTCCAAACTAGCACCCCACAGTGCTCTGACCAAAAGGATTGGGAAGGGAGGAGCATGGTTTTCCAAGCATCCTTGAAACCTCGCAGACTTTGGGACTCCTGGATGGCCAGGATATCCACGGGTAAATTTTTTTGTAAAAAACTCAGTCTCCTAGCCCGGGATGGCGAGGCCTTGAGTCTGGCAATATTCAACGTCCCTAAAGTGAAGATTTCCCCCATTGCACCTTAGGTGCGAGGGGGTGGGCACCTGGGCCCACTAGCCTCCTCTAGATCCCCATGGGCCTTCACAGCAGCACGGGTGTTTGCAGCAATGCTATCAGTGGTTTTGTTAATTTTAGAAGAAAGGTTCACATTGGCTTTTTCCTTCACTTTTTGTTTCCCCGATGTTGAGCAAATTTTTTGCAGTGCGGATGAGTTTGGTGCACCAACATTCAGGGTAAAATTTTTTTCAGGTAGGTTGGAAACCAAGTCAGTTTCAACTGGAGCTTAATTGCAAAGGTCAGGTGAGATTGAGTCACCCATTGGATCCTCAGATTGGTTGGCCCAATCAGCATGGGCTTCCCAATCTAATTTGGTTGATGGATTCCCAAGTTGCTTCTGCCGCAAAGGTTTCAATGCCTCCTGGCGTTGGGAGTGTGAGATAGTGGAGGTGACTTTGGCCGCTTCCTTGGCTGTGGCCCTGCAGGCCTGTTTGGCCTTCTTCCGATCTTGAGGGGAGATGGGTTTTACCAGTAGGTAACAGCCTTGTGCTCCCCATGGGAAATCCTCTTTGGTGCTTGTGGTTGGTTCATAGTGCGCCTCTCCGCTGGCCATGGCCGCCGAGGGGTGCTCTTGGAATGTGATGCCCTCCTTGGTGGGGCATGCGTGTGCCTTATGGCTGAACGTGTCACAGTGGGTGCAGATGGGGGGGTGCGCTGTCCACAGTTACCCAGAAAGGGTGGGTGGTATGCCCTTCAATATTGATATATGTGGAGTGCGGTATCTGGGTTAGGTCCTTCACAATCTCCTCAGTTGGGGTCAGAACTGCGATGGCTTTGCCGGTTCACAGGTGTGGCATCAGCATAAAGCATTGCATCTCAAAGGATTGTATTTCGCCATATACGGTGAGACCATCTTTCAGGTGTTGCTCTAAAATGGCACGTTTGACCGTAGTAGGCAAAAAGTTAAATGTGAGGAAAATTTGGTTGTATTTTGTCCATCTGGTGCATTTGGTTTTGACGACCCATTGCCCTTCAGGGAGGTCAATCACTATGCGCACCACAGCAGCTTTGTCTGCTGCCTCCTTGTTTTTGAAACTGAGGTCCAGCCAACCGCATGACATGGAGTGAGGTGCAACATACACCACAGTCAGGAAAAAGTGTGCACATACCCACAAAATTTTTCCCATAAAGATGTTTGTTGGATGTCCAGAAACACACAGACTCCATATTTCACCGACAAGAGTGGTTGGGAGTGCGGCGTGTTGATGTACTGGTTGCATCGTGCTTGCCAAGCAAGGATTTCTGGGGAAATAGTGACCGCCAGTTTTTTATTTTTTCTATTCCGCCAGTTTCTCCATGGCGTTTTTAAACGTTTGAGGCCACAGGACTACCACCTGCTCCTCTTATCTTACTTGCCCAACTGCTCCCTGACATGGGCGCAGACTAATCTCCTCTGTGAGGTTATCAAACTAGAATCAGACTTGAATTGAATAAGTTGCAAAAGTGATTGCAACGAGAAAGAAAAGCTTTTGATTTATATATATAATGATGTTACAGTAAATAATCTCAAAGTCAGAGCGATTATAGACTTTGAGGCAATATTAATATTGTTACACTAAACTTGTATATAAACTAAGCTCATTCTAGACATAGATCATTAAAAAGTCTATAGTACCATAGTGCCTCATAAAACAACCTCTGAAGGAGCCTACAGTGCATCGCCGCTGCATTTTGGCTCATTGGTGATACCCGCTCCTGCCATCAATTCCCAAATCAAAATTATGACTTTCTTGTTGCAACATCAACTATGAGAACTTATATAGTCAAAGCCAATTTCAAAAAAATTTTCTGGTAATGCTTAAACAAACTCTTCCTCTATTTTACAACCAGAAATATGAGGCCCCAGCGCCTTGAAATCAGGGGTTCATTAACCTTACGTTCAAAGATGGCATATAACCAATTGGTTATCAGCGGTTTCATGGCCATAACCAGAGACTGATTAACCAGATTGTGGAATCTATTCTATTCTTCTAGGTACTATTCAAAGCCTATCCATTCTAGTGTGGCATCAGTTTATAAAGTACAAAAATTACTTGAAATTCTTCAGGGATTAACTGGCAACACATTCACCCCATATAGCCAGTCAAACTTAGAACTGGGCACTGCATCTGGGTTTACCCTCCCTGACCATGGCAAAATACAGGTGTTTTAGATAATCTGTAACCTATTCTATTTTTATTAAGTGACAACAGATAGTTGATTTTGTACATATTTTACTAATTGAGGAAGTGCCAAATGTCCATGGCTTTGATAATCTGGATTAACTTGGGCTTGAAGGAAAAATATGTCAATCAGATGTTCCTTGGTACCTTGAGAATGCCTCTTTGGGTTAACTGAAGACCATAAGGACCATGCCTGTCCCTTTTTGAAAAGTACAGTGTGATTATTGCGAAAGATGACTTCACTTTGGGTTGTGCCATGGTGTTACACCATATAAATACCAGAAATCATCCGCCAATATGCCTCCATCCTTTTTAAATACTCAAAGATGGTAGATGAAGTCATTAAATAAAAAATTTACGGCTGATTTAACTTGGGATTTAGTGCCATCTAATAGTCTTTAAGCATCCCCAGTGTTTCTTTAAAAAATTATAATTCTAATCGTGTGATAATAGATTATAAGTACCAAAAACATTACCAAAAAGACTCCTATCTATTATTGCATATTGATTAAGCACTGACCTTTTTGAGGGTGCACAATACTTTTCAGTTAAGAAAAATAACCTCTGGCTATTGTCAGATTGATCTGTCTAAAGAGGAATAGGGTAAATGCGCCATGATTATGCTCAGGGCCTCTTCAATCTACTAGTATTCCTCAGGAGATTTGCAAAGCTCCCACAACTTTTCACCAGGCTATGGATAGTATTAATATTTAAATATCTCCTTTGGTTTAGTTTATTTAGATGATAAAAACGTATAAGAACGTTTATTAAACATATGCATTACTTAGAAGAAGATTTCCTCTGCCCTGTCAAGTTGATCTTAAAAATCAAGCTAAATGTAACTATATTTAAAGAGCATCTGTAGTATCTAAAGTTATAATTGGCAAGCATGGCTTAGTTTTCTGACAGCAAAATCTGAAGACATCTAATGCATTATGCAAAGTAGCAAGCACAACGTTCATATGCTTCTTGATGATTAATTATTGCCACAACTTTGTAGAAACTTTTAGAAAAATATGCGAACCATTATCTCTCTTCCTCAATAATGATGTAACATATTTTAGTAAAAGAGAACTTTCAGCTGGCCTTTGATGAACTAAGGCTTTGCCTTGCCTAAGCAACACTACTAAATTAGCCAGATTTTGATAAAATAATTACTATTCATATGGATAATTCTCTCACCGCTGTAAGGGCAGTGTCATCACAATTTGATTCTAAAGGATTGAGCACCCCCATGGCTTACTGCAGCTGGACGTTGGGTGTTTTTGAATGGAAATATTTGTTAACTGAGAGGGTGGTTAGCCTGGCAGGTAAAACTGCTTTCACCCTAGTGCAGGTTTCGAGTTCAAAACCTGTATTGGCTAGAAAAATTCTCAGTGTGGTATATTTGTCCTATGGTCATCCCACCTCTAATATTTTATATGTTAACTGAGAATTAGGGCTTGGCAGTCATTTATGAATGTAAATATTTTTGGGTATATGTTCATGAAGTGTATTTAACTATAGTAAATAATCATGCCTCACTTCACAAGGTACAAAATTTAAAGGAGCTGGAAGGGCGACTAGCCCAATGGGCTATAAAATTATAAGCCTACAATTTCTAAATTCAGCAACAGCCCAGAATACAACATCAAATGCTGATGGGTTATCTTAACTGCCACCATGGATTTGTCAGACAATGTGACTGATGATTGATTTATTACTTTGCTAAAAAATATGACAGTGAACTGACAAAAGGTCAGTGTACCTTAGAAATTATAAAAAAATATGATTTGTAAAATCTGAGCTATATAATTTTATTAATAATCAGCAATATTTGATACCCCAGCCAATGGAGTGACTGATAGAATTAATAGAGACTATAAGGCAATGGGGCATGGCCATTTTAGAAGACGCTTGAGCTATTGAAATAACACTACAAATTGAAATAAGTGCATTTGATATCTATGAGAGCCTCAAATGTTGTAAGAAATGTAATATGAAGCCCCTTATCATAAATTCACCTTCTATAGATTGGTTAAACCCAATTTAACCTAACCTATAGTATCTATTGACGTTGTTGGCCCTTTAGCTAATAAGTATGACCAATTTAGATGTTATTGTGGCCATTGATCACCTTAACAAATGTGTGGAGGACAAATTAACTAAGAACTTAAAGGTACAACCACAGCTAAGTTTATTTATGCAGATATAGTTCATTGGCATGGATGCCCACAACTTTTTTAACAGATACTTGAATTAACTTTGCGCCCAAAATACTCCAAAGCTCAAATAATTAATGGGTATTCAAGGGAAAATTCTACACCGTATTACCCTGACCTAATGGCAGTTTAGGGTGAGCTAATAGTACTCTTATTAATATATTACAAAATTTGATTACAGCCAAGGCGTCCAATTGGAATTTCCTCATGACCTTTACATTTTTGCTTATAACATATCCTTTTAATTTTAAAGAGGCGATTCCCTTTTCAATTTCTTTATGAGAAGCACCTTGCGCTTCCCCAATTTTACATTCCTTGTGTCAATAAAGAGAAAGAAGTAATATTTTTTGGAGAAGCTGGTGCAGACTTTACTTTAGCTGCAGAGCAGAGCATATTTTAATGCTCTGAATAGGAATGAAAAGTCTTGAGAACGCAATAAGAAAGATTGGCAACCTTACCCAAATTTGCCATAGGGGAGTTGATTACATACTATAATAGCCATGGGTTTGGATTGACTAGCAATTTGTGGTGCTTATGTGAAAAAATTTAAAGGTTTTCTGATTATTTATAGCCAATAAACCCTATAAATATTTTACTTGCACAACTTCAGGTTTTGTGAAATTCTCCACATTGTATAGTAGTTGATATAATTGTTTGATAATAGTATGGTGACTATTATCCATAGTTGAATGAAATTATTGGATTTTGGCCCAACGCTCAGCTAGTATATCCTCTTGAAATAATTGGGATGTCTTAAATAGGGACTTGTTCACTTGTACCACCTAACTCAATCTACTCTTAGATCCCTGTTTAAAGTTTCTCTGGTTTGACACACAGTTGGCAGCAATCCCTGATTTGATTCAGCTTCTTCTCTGGATCCCTGCCCAGATACTTATTCTTTATCTTAAAGAGTCTCCCAATTATTGCACACAGCAATAATCTCTCTGAGAAAGAGAACAAATGGATTCTGATAAAGTTTATTAAGTTAATGCTCTAGTAAAGGTGATAATTTGTGATATGGTAAATTATGATCTGGCAATTATTCTTATTTATTAGTAAATTCTAGGTAATTTATAGTGAGAAATTAAGCGCTTAAACCTTGATTGGCACCTCCTCAACGAATTAGAAGTCATTACCATTAAATAACTAATCCTTGTCTCAGCAGCAATGGTCTTCCCCATCCTGGCTAGGATTCCATTATTGGACATCCTCAAGACCTAAAATGGATAGAGTCAGAAAATGTGTCCCTGATGTTTTTCTCTCTATCCTGTAAACCAACCATATTTGGCAAGCGACCTGCTTAGGTAATGGGACTTATTACTCATTAAGGCAGGTCGTGAACCAACTAATCAATTTGCTAGTTGCAGGCGGCATCACTCACCTCGCAACTTAAATTCTTAAGTTCCCAATTGGTTGGTGATGAAACCTGACCAATACCAATTAGTACATTGATAGTTAATCAACTATCAGATGCCCCTATTTCTTTGGCAACTCTGCCCAACGAGATCTTAAGCATTCATCCAGATCAATACCTCAACAGATCCGATCAGGAGAATAACCTAAAATCCCCTGAACATAGTTGCCAAAAATCAGGGTCAGCCAATATCTAATTCACCTCGCACTAGGGAATTATCCCCTAGCAATCCCCAGTAATCTAGCTGGCTGGAAATATTGGCAAAAATCCCAACACATCCCCTTCTTGCCTATTTCACCAGCAAGAAAAGGATTGGGGAAGGAGAACACCGCTTTAGACACTTGTTCAAATACTTATTTGCTCAAGTGGAGTATGAATCAGTACTCAACGCTGCTCAGGATGACCTTCAGCATGCATCTCTCTTCCTCTTTTTCCTCTCTACTGCCTACTCAAAGAGTGGTCCCCATGACCTTCTGTCATGCTGGGCTGATTGATTTACTTGTGATGATATTAATCCCAGGATCCAGTTTTCCCCCATCAGGGCATATGACGCGCTGTCATATTCAGGATACTTGGCCCAGCGTCCTAAAAATTTATGATTTTCTCCTCATCCTCAACAGGAGACTCTTGCCTTCGATGTTCATTTTGTGGCCCAATTCAGAATGCTCATTTATGTTCGCCCTTGTTATTTTCTTCTCATAAATTCTTGGCTCATATCATTCTTAATTCTTCTCTGGAGATCTTATCCAATTAATTTTGAGATTAATTTCTCCAAAATTGGAGCTTAATTGATTCTAGAGTGCATAATGTCGACTATCATATAAGTCCTACATCTCCCCTCTCATCCAGCTCATAAGTCAAATTCTGAGTCATGGTACCAACGGCTGCTCAACAGTTAGTCTGATCAAAATCTTCGGCTCTTCCAGTGGATGAGTTGGTCTGTGTGACGGTCTCTTTTCTATGGTACTTCCAGGCTCATACTCCTAGTAAAGTATCAGTGGCTAGTCCTTCCATGGAATTACTGGAAACAGTAACCAACCCCGCTGAAACCAGGTTATCAATCATCTTGAATGACTTGCGGAAAATCCTTCTTCTATCATTGATTCCTGAGTTAGTTTCTGAGACTCTCCTGTATTCAGCTCTTTTTGCAGATACTCCTAACATCATCATCGAACCTCCTGAAGTGATCCCCTTTACTCTCAATCATTTGTTCCTTGCTAAATCAGACTTGCTTCTGGAGTTTCTCTTCCAACTCGGTCAATAATTCAAGCCAGCTGTCTTGGACACCAAAACCACCATCAGCAACAGCGTACATTTTGAGCTCCATTATGCAGAATTAAGGGCCCAAGTCACTGAGGCTTTGTCCATAGCTCTGAATTCTTCCAATTTTGAGAACATCCTAGATTGGGATATCATAGCTTATGCATTTTCACTTTGCCAGCCAAGTTCTTCGAAGTTGGGCCATGAAGCTTCCAACCTCTCCCAGTTTTCATCGCTCTCTCTTATTCAGCTTCCAAGAAGCTCATAGTCAACTTTTGCAGGATGCCATTCACTCCTTGCACAACTATCTTGTTTCTGGCATGTCTCATTGGTTTCTTCTGCTAATGGCTTTGATAGGGGGCATGATTCACCAACCTCCATTTAGTATCCCTTTTTTGTTGCTGGCCCATATGTCCAGTGTTCTTGACAAAGCCCATAGGCAAGTGATCAAGTCCAATCTTCTGGCTCTGAGGCCATATTAGAATTACTTGTTGTTATTTTGCTGACTGCCTCTTCTTGTACTGTTGCTTCCCTCCCCACTCCAGGATATCAAGTTTGGCTTCTTCCAACATCTCAATTTCCCTTCCCCTAGTTGCTTTCTTTCAGGGATCTGAGTTCACTCAACAAACTTGGTTTTGTGTAGGATTAGCCCTCGCTAGCATCTGATCTCTCATAGATTTTGACAGATTATTCACTCCTTTGTGATCCATCCTCCCTCCACCAAGAAACAACTTAAGTGGAATCATGCCCAGATTGAGGATAATAAATAAAAATTAAAATTATAAAAATATATTGGTTTTCTCTGCTGTTTTAAATTATCTTTTTTTCCGAATTTTTATCAATTTTTTATTTTTTCTTCTTTTTTCCATGGGACTTGACCTTTTTTTGCTTCAGCGGTCCATCTTTTTATTTTATTCCCCCAAACTGGATTCTAAGTATACCTAGACCTACCAGTTTTCTATGGTTCAGAGGTCTTACTTTTTACAAGACTTAACATCATTATTGGTTCAGAGGTCCTTTTTTGGACTTGACCAAATCATTAGGACATAACCAACTTAATGGTTTTAGTGGTCATTCAGAAACTCTTTTTTAATATTTTTTTCACTGATCCATCTTTTAAAAATACTTAGAATGGACTTAATTTACTACCCTTCCATCCAAGAGGTTCTTGATGGAGTAGGCATCTGTCACCATATTAGCAATAATTTCAAATGGACCTGACCACAATGCATCCAATTTTCTCTTTTTCTGAAATTAAGTGTATCACAATAGGCAACTCTTTTGCCTATTTGGTATTCTGATAAGGCTAGTTGGTTCTTATAATCTTTCATTTTTGCTAATATCCTTTTTATCAAAGTAGTATCAAATGCTTGCAAATGCATTCTAATCAGGATACTCATCAATTGTTCAGGTACTGCTCAGCACTCATCCCTGATGTTGGTTCCACCACTTGATATAAGATCAGTGGCAATGCGGCCTTCCTACCATATAACAACTTATATGGCGTTTTTCCCATTGCTGTATGATGACTGTTTTTGTAGGCGAACGTCACTGAAATCAGGTATATTCCCCACATGGAAGTTCTTCCTGCAACCAGCTTCCTCAGCGTCTTGGACAGCTTTCCTTTAACTCATTCCACCAGTCTGTTTGTCTCCAGCTGGTAGAGTGCAAACATGACTCCTCAGATCCCCATTATCTCATCTAACTTCAAGATCACATGAGACATGAAGTTTGTCCTATTGTAACTCAGCAAGACTTTCTGGCATCCATGTTGGTATAATAATTGATCTAGGATAAACTTCGTAGTAATGGTAGCATCTACTTTTGCCAGGGCCTTCATCTCGATACATCTCGCCAGATGATTAATCACAACTATTATGTACTTGGCTCCCCCTGTGCTCATTGTCAGCAGTCCCATCATATCAATGGACACCATATGCAAAGCAAATCCAGGGTGAACCAGTCAGTATCCAGTCGTATTCTTATGTGGCTTGTGCAACTGGCACTCCACACAACAAACTAGATAGTTGGCGACATCATTGTTGATTGACTCCCAGTATTACTTGAAAATTTGGTCGGTCATTTTTCTCAGGCTTCTATGACTGACAACCTTATGAGTGGCTTGAACGATAGCTGCTCTTTCTGACGGCTCTGGGAATAGTAACTTCTTCCCATTAATCATCTTAAAAACTTGTCCATCCATGGTATTGGTGTTTTTCATAGCTTTTTAAAGTGCACCTTGGATCTATTGGGGCTTTTTCCCAATTTCTTCATCAAACATTATCTGGAAATACTCATCCGCCTGCTGGTATACCATCTGGACCATTGTTAACCAAAATAAGCCATCCACATTCTGATGAGAAACCCCCATTTGGTGGACAATCTCTTAATTGTAAGCCTGTAACTTCAATGCCCATTGGGCCAATAATCCTTCTGGTTCTCACAAATTGTGAAGCCAACGCAACGAGGAGTGGTCCATCACCACTTTGAATTACGTTCCATGGATGTACACCTGAAACTATTAACAGGCGTAGATGACTGCAAGGCATTCACGCTCAATTATGGTGTAATTCCTCTCAGCAGCTGAGAGTGTCCAGCTCACATATGCCATCAGATGTTTGCCACCAAGTTCATCTAATTGGCTCAATATGGCGCCAATCACCGTTAACAAAGCATCAGTTTTTATAATAAATTCTCAATTAAAATTCAGAAATTCCAAAATCAGAGAATCTATTAAGTACTGGCATAACTCATCAAAGGATTCTGTAATTCTTCATTCCATATGAATCCTTTCTTTGGATCCTTCAACAGATGGAATAAGGGCTTGGCGATTCTAGCAAAATCCTGAATAAATCTTCTATAGTATCCGACCTTTCCAAGGAACACTTGGATATCTTAGACACTATTTAGCACAGCCATTCGTTCTATGGCTTTGATCTTCTGGACTTGCAGCTGCGTTCCACTAGAGTTGATCATGAATACCAGATATTCCAACATTTTCTTGAAGACATGACACTTCCTTAGCTTAATCTTCAGTTTGGCCAAGGACAGTCTCTTGAACACTTCCTTCAAGTGGTTTAAATGGTCAGAAAACGTACAAATGAACACATTGATATCGTCCAAGTACACCAGGACGCATAAAAACTTCAAGTCATTTAGTATAGTGTCCATGGCCCTCTGGAACGTTGCAGGCGCATTGCACAGAACCTGGGGCATCCTCGTCCGTTGATATAGACCCTGTATGGTAATAATTGCACATTTTTCTTGGTCTTCTATTGGAAAATTAATTTGCCAATATCCTAATATCAAATCCATTGTGGAGAAATATTTCACATTTCCCAATCGATCTAGCACATCATCAATTATTGGTAAGGGGATACAAATACTTCTTTGTAATCTTATTCAGCTTCCAGTAATTAATCACCACCAATTAGAGCCATCCTTCTTCTTCATGACAAGAATTAGACTCACCCAGGGACTCAATGATGGAACTTGAAGCCCATGCTTCACTAATTTGCTGATTTATTCTTCCACTACTGTTTCAGCTAGCTTCAACTGTCGAATAAGTTTTATCCTGATCAGTAACTTTTCCCCAGTATCAACCTTGTGGATCACATCTCTTGCACATCCAAGTCATGGTCATCCTGGGAGAATACTTCCCAATACTTTTTGACAATCTAAGCACCTCCTCTTGTTGTCCTTCTGTCAGATTAGCGAGTTGCTCTCGTTCAACCAATAGGTTGATATTCTCAGTTACCCTGGCCAGTAATCCCATCTCATTGAGGGTCCTAAAATCATGGAATTTTCTCAGTTTGGCCATCAGAATTAGATGAACAAATGCAAAGGTCTGATTCTTCTCAATCTTCATTGGTGTTTTACTTAAATTCTCCAGGAGAACTCAAATTTATCCATGGCCCAGCATTATTACAACTTGAGCCACCCAAGGCTCTACTCTGGACTTCTTCCAGGGACTTCCGACCTCCCCATACAGCTGCTCCAGTATCTCTAATGTCAACCACACGTTGACCATCATTTGTGATCCCGGCGGTAAGGTCTTTATATTTTTGATCCTTAGTGGAATTTCCCAATTTTCTAGGATTTCCGTCAACATTTCTTGTCACTTCTGGCCAACTAGTTGGTATCAAATTGGGATAAAGTATTTATTTTATATCAACTTGTTGAAGTTATTTATTCTACTCAGTAGTGCTTCCCCATCCTTCTGATAGACCAATGGTAAAGTCTTAGCCAATATGGTCAACGTAATATAATTAAAGTTACATTTAACTCCGTACTTCCATAGGAATTCTATCCTGATCAGAATGTCATATTTTTTGATGGACAAAGCTATTGCTGATTCAGATACCACTAAGTATCTGAATCAATGTGGCAGAGCGCTACATGCTCCACATGAGATGGTGGTATTTGGACCAGCTGTTCTTTACTCCTTCTTGTGTTAAAAGTCAGGTGAGATCTTCATCCTCTTCACAATCTTGGTCAAAACAATATTAATGGGCACTCCGCTGTCAACAATCTCCCTCACCTGTACTCAATTCACAAGTATATCTATATATATATTTAGATTATTGTAAGATAGTAATTACTGAATGTATAGCGGTGTTTAAAACTGAATTGAGGGTGCGAATGATTTGCGCCAATAAATCAGGGAATGATTCCTTTATTAAACTATGAGGGATCGACAGGTTTACCTCATCTAATCAGACTTCAGTCATTTTATTGGGATTATCTTCAGCTTGAATCTTGTCCGCTAGTTGTCAGGTGTATGGCCAGGCAACTTCCTTATTTATCTTGGGGTTGATTCCCTTTGTCCTGGATCTTGTTTCCGCGTTCATATCCAAATAGGCCACTTGATACAGTTGATCCTGTACATCTTCAACCACGAACAGATCACTGATGTCAATTTCCTTGTGCATAATATCAAGAGAAACAGGTTTCTCCAAAGCTCTAGACTGTTCCCTATCTAGGCCATGGGCCCTTTTCCCAACTCCTTTATGGTTGCAGACTCTTTTGCTTGGACCACGTTGATTTGATCCTTGCATTTCTTGCAATGTACAGCGAAATGTACCTTTCCTCTGCACTGGTAACAGACTTTCTCCTTCTTATCAATCTATTTAAAGACTTTGGGCTTATTCCCTGGCACTGTTCAACTATTCATCTTCTTATCACCTTCATTCCTCTTTGTGAGATTCGAATTTCATACTGGGTTTGATTTACAAACTTCTATTCAGGGCATCAAAGGTAGCTCACAAGATTTTAAAATTGTTTACCATCTGAGAGGTGGTAAATTCCATCATGAACATGGAAGACATCATTTGGTGCAAATCACAGTAGGACTGAAGGGCTGCTTGTAATGCAATTCTGGCATTATAATTATCCAGCACGTTCAAACCAATCAGGATTTGTGATTTCTGGTAGAAATGATAGTGAAGCTTTTAAGATTCATCTTTATGGAATTGGATACCCATATAAACTTATTTGCGCTTTGACATGCGTGTCAGGCTTCCAAATTCCTTAATAATGGCCCCTTTAGCCTCTGCGTATGACCAGCTGTCCTCTTCCAGGTGGGGCAACACTAGGCTTTGACAATCAGTATCTAGGCAATTAATCACCATTGAAGCCTTTTGACAATTGCCATATCTGTACATTGTCATATCAAATAATCAGAAAGATGCTGGGGCGTTATCCTGATAGAAAGTTAGCAATTTTGATGTCACCTCAAATTCCTCTGAGGTTTCTCTAGCCACCTCTCTAGGTTTGGCTACTCAGATCACTTGGGGAGTGATTTGGGGGCGTCATCTCAAAAATAGCAGTAAAATGTGGGCGGCATGTTTTTGGGTTATTCATCTTCCCAATTATCATATGAGGAGTTATTTCTCAGCATCAGTCGCCACATATGACTCACATTTACATTTGTAAGTTTTTAACTCCTCACCCTGTTTAATCAGCTGCTCGATATCAGCGCTGAATGCTCTTATACAAATGCAATCCACTTAAGGCTCCATTTTCAGATATAGAACTTCTTAAATTTGAATTTTATTCGAGGTGGGCCGACCTGGGGATGGTACCGCACCAATTAGGGAAGTGAAGAAAATGGGAAAGGAGGATAAAACCCGGAAAACCTCCATGCGCGGCGTATGATAGGCAAGGAACTCCATGGACCGCCTTTGCTATTTGCTATCTCAGTTTGGGGCATTGGCGCGCAAAACCAACACAGTCAAAATCATCCCCTACCCAAAGTCCATTACCGGGATTGAACTCGGGAGGCAGTGGTAGAGGGTCCATACTCTACCATTGGGGTATCCTCCCTCAAACTTCTTAAATTAAGTCTCCTTATTTCCTCTTTAATGATGTTACTTTTTCAAGTAACTCATTCCCAAAACTTGTCACAAACAATACCTTTCTTCATCTTGGCGACTCTTTTGACCAAGGCTGCAAATTCTTGATGATCCGCTGAGTTCAGGGAGTTCTGATTAATGGTAGCCAACTCTGTCCATAGTTTTCTTATCTAGTCTTTTATGACATCACCTCTAAGATCTTCTACTCAACTACACCCCTGTAGTGAGCACCACTTGGTAAAAATTCATAGGTTTTCTGATTATTTTCGGCCAATAACGCCTATAAATATATTAATTGCACAACTTCAGGTTTTGTGAAATTCTCCACATTGTATAGTAGTTGATATAATTGTTTGATAATAGTATGGTGACTATTATCCATAGTTGAATGAAATTATTGGATTTTGGCCCAACGCTCAGCTAGTATTTCCTCTTGAAATAATTGGGATGTCTTAAATAGGGACTTTTTCACTTGTACCACCTAACTCAATCTACTCTTAGATCCCTGTTTAAAGTTTCTCTGGTTTGACACTCAGTTGGCAGCAATCCCTGATTTGATTCAGCTTCTTCTCTGGATCCCTGCTCAGATCCTTACTCTTTATCTTAAAGAGTCTCCCAATTATTGCACACAGCAATAATATCTCTGAGAAAAATAGAACAAATGGATTCTGATAAATTTATTAAGTTAATGCTCTAGTAAAGGTGATAATTTGTGATATGTTAAATTATAATCTGGCAATTATTCTTATTTATTAGTGAATTCTAGGTAACTTATAGTGAGAAATTAAGCGCTTAAACCTTGATTGGCACCTCCTCAACGAATTAGAAGTCATTACCATTAAATAACCAATCCTTGTCTCAGCAGCAATGGTCTTCCCCATCCTGGCTAGGATTCCATTATTGGACATCCTCAAGACCTAAAATGGATAGAGTCAGAAAATGTGTCCCTAATGTTTTTCTCTCTATCCTGTAAACCAACCATATTTGGCAAGCGACCTGCTTAGGTAATGGGACTTATTACTCATTAAGGCAGGTCGTGAACCAACTAATCAATTTGCTAGTTGCAGGCGGCATCACTCACCTCGCAACTTAAATTCTTAAGTTCCCAATTGGTTGGTGATGAAACCTGACCAATACCAATTAGTACATTGATAGTTAATCAACTATCAGATGCCCCTATTTCTTTGGCAACTCTGCCCAACGAGATCTTAAGCATTCATCCAGATCAATACCTCAACAGATCTGATCAGGAGAATAACCTAAAATCCCCTGAACATAGTTGCCAAAAATCAGGGTCAGCCAATATCTAATTCACCTCGCACTAGGGAATTATCCCCTTAGTGATCCCTGGTAACCTAGCTGGCCGGGAATATGGGCAAAATCCCAACAGTATGTAAAAGGGCCTTTTAAGATTATTAAGACATTTATGGATTCTTACATTTGGAAGGTTTCTATTAAAATTACTAAATCAACCATGCGCATAATAAGTTCCTGAAAAAGTATCAGTATCATTCTAGCCTAATGGTTGGTAATTTTTAATGCTAAATTGACCCACAATTATCTTTTTCTTGATGTTTAGTCAAGGGGGGAAATGTTGCAATTGTTCTGATCAAACATCTCTATATATTTACTTAATTTAAAATTTTCCAAATATTTAAATACAGGGTAAAATTTATTTATAAATTCTCACCTCATAGGAATCACTTTTATAGGTAGTTACCATAGTTTTATTAAATCACTATTGTTAATTCTGCCACGGCGCATTTGCTCCCTAGTACATTTGGCAAAAGATTTGATCTCTAATACCCGCTGGTGAAACTTTTAAATGAATAATATGATACTTTATCTTTATGGCCATCCAATGGTTTCTTGATTGATTTTTGTATTTCTCTACTCTTATGGAAATACATTAAGCCCTAGACAATAGCTTCCCTGGCCTAATTTAAATATCACAACTCTATTCTACCATTCTTAAGCACTTCTTAGTAGCCATAAATTGCGTTAATAAAAACTATGAAAATGAGAAAGGAATATCTAAGTAGGATTATAATCTTGTGGAAGAGCTTTGACTATGTAGATAGAAAAGAGCTTATACCTAAGATTGCTCAGCAATCTGCGGAGTCACTGGAAGTATTTGATACTATGATGTGTTTTTTGCTAATAAAACCTTATTTTTAATAAAGCTTTCTTTTTAAGGTTTTAACCAAGGTTATTGTCATCAAAAATTACCTTGCATTTTTGTGTGTTCTTACCTGTGCACTTGGAATCTGACGCTCCTGCGCAAATTTAAACGAAGTAGTTCATCTCTTAAATACATAATAGTCATTCCATATTCAACATCAACTTCTGTAAATAAAGCCTCCGAACCCCAAGATCCAAACAGTATAACCATATGATAGAGTTATTGATTAGTTCATCTATACAAGTATGCTTCTCTCACAAATTTTTGGCTTTACCTAAACATTAGAGGAAATTATAATTTATAAGGATTAATCAACGAGCCTTCTAAGTTGATAATCTTTTTTAATAAAGAGGAACTGAGTAACAACAAAAACTGCAATGATTATTGTCCAATATAGATTCAGGGGAAAACAGCAAAAGGTGTCCAAATTGAATAAGTAAAGCTGAGTATTCTCCAAGTGTACTCATAGGGTTAAATTCAGATTTATGGTACTTCATGTTGTAGTCAATGTCTGGGGAAAATTGATAAGGTCATGAGCTTAAAGGACAATATATTCATCAGGACAAAGCTATATAAAAAGTAAACAAGGCGGGTCAACCTTGGGACAAATATACCACGCCAAGGTTTTTAGCCTATGCTGGTTTTGAGCCTGTTTCAATCAAATTCACCTAGAGTGGAGAAGGATTACCCCGCTATGCTACCCCTCCTGGACATAGCTAACTTAAGCAATCAATACTTTGGTTTCAAGAAAAAAGATATCACCTTTTTTAACTCTTCATCCTAAAAGCATGGTCAATATTTAATAATTCATTAGCCTTTTTTGAAACCTCTAACTTCTCCTTAGCTTAAGAATACAAGCGCAATTAAGAGATAAATTATTAGGGTGCACTGAACTCATCCGCACTGCAAAAAATTTGTCTGAAGTCAGGAAAACAAAAAGCGAAGGCCAAAGCCAATGCAACTCTTTCCACAAAAATCAACAAAAACTCTGATAGCGTTGCTGCTAACACCCGGGCTGCTGTGAAAGCCCATGGGGACCTAGAAGAGGCTGGTGGGCCCAGGGGCCCACCCCTCGCACCTAAGGTGCAATGGGGGAAACCTTCACTTTAGGGATGTTGAATATCGCCAGACTCAAGGCCTCCCCATCCTGGGCTAGGAAACTGGGTTTTTTACAACACAATTTACCCGTGGATATCCTGGCCATCCAGGAGTCCCACTGTCCATGAGATTCTGAGGAAACTTGGAAAACAATGCTCCTCCCATCCCTATCCTTTTGGTCAAAGCACTGTGGGGTGCTAATTCAGAAAAATAATTTTTTCAAATTTGTATCCTCAAAAACATTCCTAAATGGCTGAGTGCTCATCGTCGCCTTCTCGTGGGCTGATGTAGTGCATGCAATTGTCAACATTTATGCCCCAAACGGTGCACACGAGCATCAGGAATTTTTTTGTTGGTCAAATCCCTCCTGCTACCCCCTGATTCTTTCCTAGTTGGCGACATGAACTGTTAGCTAACTTCACCAACGGACCGATGGCCGCCCTCACCCCACGCCCCACAGGGTCACATAGAACTACGCGTTCTAAAAGCCACCCTTGGGCTAAGGGATGTGCTGCTGCGACATGCCCCACTGCTTGAAAACATGATGCGTCCCCATGTCCATAACAGCCAATTAAGGTCCATGACCCGCATCGACCTTATTCTAGCACCAGCGAAATTCCAACCCCACATCTCCCACTTCAAAACAACAAAAATGGAATTCTCTGACCACCAACTGGTCTCAATAACATACCACCTATCTGTCACAGTTGCTAAGGCCCCACATTGGTGCAAAATCTGCCCCCTTGAGCTCGCGTCGCCAGGATTTTCCATGTGGGTGGAAGAGGCAACTTTGGCAAAAAAGTTTGTTGCACCATTTTGTGTGGACCCCATTTCCACATGGGCAACTTTCAAAGAGGACACCATCCACCACTCTCGCCATCTCTCCTCCAGATGCTCATGAGCCACATTGGCGGTTATCTCACACGCTCTGGCAGAATTGGCACACTTGGAGTCCAACATTCCAGCTACAGGATACAGCCCTGCATGGGGCTGGAAGTGGGCAGAGGCAGCCGCCCACCTCAACGCACTTGAAAGGCAACACAAACGTCAGGTTTGTGTCCAATACAGGGCCACATGCAATACAAGGTGACAAGTGCACTGCATATTTCTTTAAATTTTTTTTTGCACCACGCCAGAGCATGGCCTGCACACAGGTGCAAAGATTGGATAATTCTATTGTGGATACACCAACTGAAGTGGCAATCAAAATGCAAAAATATTACTCCGAGTTGTACTGAGCTGAACCAATTCAGCCGGCCGAAGTGGCGGAATTTCTTGACTGAGCTCATATCCACACCATTTTCCAATACCCGGAAATAATGAATTTAATTACTCCAAATGAATTATGGACAGCCATTCACAGTGCGCCAAACCAAAAATGCCCAGCCCAGATAGCATTCCATATGAGTTCTACAAAAAATATTTCAAATATATATCTCCACTTCTGCTTGCATCACTTAACCAAAGCCTGTTGGAAATGCGCCTCCTATCAGGAGGACATGAGGCCTTTACTGTCACAATCTTCAAGAAAGGGGATAAGCTTGACTTAGCCAACTGGCGCCCCATTTCTCTAACAAACACAGACAATAAAATTCTAGCAAAGATCATGGCTAACCATTTAGGGATTGTAGCATCTGCCACCATCTCCCAAGAACAATTCGGTTTCATCCCCAGAAGGTCGATTTGGGATAACGTGCACTCTGTGGCTAATGTATGTCAGTCCACAGCCTCTGGGGCACTTGTATTCTTGGACCAACAAAAGGCCTATGATAGAGTAAACTGGGAATACCTAAGGGCCTGCCTCCATCAATTCCGCCTACCCCCTTGCTTCATCAACTGGGTGATGCTGCTCACGGAATCTGCAACAATGGCAGTGCGTGGCCCTGGCTTCCTAACGGAAGTAGTCCGCCCTCAAAGGGGCTTATGACAAGGGGACCCCCTCAGCCCACTCTTATACAACTTCAGCCTTGACCCACTACTGCGAAATGTGAATGCCCAACTCACTGGGGTCCATGTGCCAGGTCAAGCCCCAGTCAAAATATTAGCGTTTGCAGATGATTGTGTGGTTGAGGTGTCTAATAATCAATATGCACGTGCGCTTGAAGCTCTCATCCAGGAATATTCCCAGGTAAGCAACGCGGCACTGAACGCCTCCAAAACTGAAATCATCCTCCTTGGTCAGTTTCAGAACTTCTGGGCCCCAGCAATTAGTTCCCAACCCAGCCCATCTGCTCGCCCATGTCCACGCCTTACTAACTCAACACACACCGCTCCACTGGTGCTCCCCTTCATACCACGCCCTACCATAGGACCGGTGCGCCATCTGGGCGTGTGGATGGAGGCAGGCAGATATGCGTCAGCAGTAATGGAGTGCCATATTCTGGACAACGTGACGAAGAGAATCGCCTCTCTCAGAGCCCACCCTACTTCCCTTACTGGAAGGGTTGTTTTAGCCAACTCTATGCTCCTATCCAAAGGCTGGTTTAGAGCCCACGCCATCCCCTTCTCCCCAAGCTTCTTCAAATCCTTGTATGCCTTGCTGCAAGGATGGCTTTGGTCAGGACGCCCTCCACCAGTGCAGCTAGAGGTCATGTTTAGCCCTCATCATCATGGTAGCATGGGCCTGCTTAACTTCAAAGCCCATGCTGCCAAGATCCTGGGCACCTGGATCGCGGCTGTCACCGCTCCCACACTCCCCTCCCAACACTGGTCCCGCGTGGCCCACTCCAACTTCTCCCGCGCCTTGGGCCTTAACAATCCATCGAACCCTCACTCCTTGATGAAATACCTGGCTTCCCACCCATTGGCCACAGGTCCTCATGGTACTAAAACCCACTACAAACGAATCCTCCTCTCCATTCGGAGCGCTGAGTGGAGAATTTGTATTAGTGGACTAACATCCCAGAGAGGCCGCCCCTCTCCTCAGTTCACACAAGAGGTACAGGGGCTACCCATCCATGATGGCGTGATCCCCATTTGACCCCATGTCCTATTCAGGGTGGACTACCTGGACATGATGGACATCCCTTATTCCATTGAGACCCAAAAAACAATCTGAAAATATGTACATCACCCTCTGTTGCAGCCTCAAGTCCGCTCCCATGTGTGGCGCTGCCTGAGGCAGGTGTATCGTACAGCTGAGCGCTCTAACGCTTTACACTCATCATGTGTCATGTGCGGCCAGTATGGAACGCTGTTCCACCGCCTGGAGAAGTGCCCCACCTCTAAAGTGATATGGCGCGAAGTTCAACGTCTGCTGGGCCAGGATCAAACGCATCCCTTCAGTCTGTCAAGAGATATGTTTGCTCTATCAATGGCCTCCTCCATTCCACCCTCCCTCCGTGCTCTGGTGGTTGCAATCGCCATGAGGACCATCCACACGATTGTCTTAGATGCCATCGCAGGCTCCACCCCCACCCTCCCTGAAGCTGTCCACAGATTCCGGTCTCATTTGGTGGACCACTTTCAAGCGTGGATGTTTGGATACCTTCCACCGCGTCGCTGACAGCTGGTCTCCTCCTGGTTCCCAGTCTGGTTCATCAAATCAGACCCCTTCCTCCACACGTGCTCAATAGTGGCTACGGCCCCTTCACACATTCCCTCCCCCTCCCCATAATTGGCGTTCCCGCTGGCAACAAGAGATAGAATCGCTTCTCTGGGGTGCCTCCCCCAGCACTAAGTTTATCTGTCCTGAGTCATATTCGGAAGTGTCCATCCCATGGTCGGCCTCCCCTGCAATAAATTTAAATTTAAATTTAAAAGAGATAAATTATTAGGCGATCAAATATATTTAAAGCTTTTTGTCCACAAGTTATTCACTTTAAATTGAGGGTTAAACAATATAGAGGGACACAACCTCTTGAGCAAAGTATGAGCTATTCTTATTATTTTCTTAAACAATAAGTATTCTTAAGTGAGGAACACTTCAAATATATTATGAGCCTAACACTTAGTAATCAATGGCAGCCTCTTTATTAAAGCTTTCATAAGTATCTTTTTCAGTATGTAGCATTATCCAATTTACTGTAGAAGCTTTTTTATTCATCAAATAGGATTTGGTGTCCGCCTTTGTTTACTAAGTGCAGCCTTGTGTAATTTAGTCTTTTTAAAAGGCGACCAGGCTTTCTGCAGCTAAAGCGCATGGGAATTAATATTGAGCCATTCTTATTGGATTTTAGTTTGATGTCCTTTAGTTTGTCCTTCTTATCATAAGCCACATATACTTATCATTATGTACAGATATATGTTTGATGCTGAGGACACCATTCAACTAGATATGCATCATATACATTGATAAAACTTATTGTCATTGTTAATTTTATTATAGTCTAATCATTTTTGTCATGTACATGAGATTCTTTAGAAGGGAGTTAAGAGAACTTATTTGGTTTTTTCTCATCAATTGTATCAAAGTTTATGTAGTCCAGAGTTGTTTTGCCTTTAAGTAGAATCATGAGGCGTGATATAAAACTGACCTAGTTCTGCCTATATTTATCATTAGAAAATCTTTTTGATGTTTTTTACATCTTGTGGGCTTCCAAACTCAGATCTGAGTATTTCTTACCTTAAGGCCATGATAACACTGGTGTTAAGATTGCACTTAAGACCTCTTATTTATCTAAATCTATCACGCACCCTTGAATGTGATGAAATTTTTGATGGTAACTTTCACAAAATGAATCTTAAAAATCTGAAGTAAGCCAAAGATAGTACCCTTGTCAATGGTTTACATTGAAAAAGTTGAGCGAAAGTTAAGGTAAACCTGAGGATAATTTGATTGAAAATAGTTTGTGTAACCAAAAAAAACATTTTCAGTACAAAATTCTTCTTTAAAATGAGTTATCTGATGGTGTTGCTGAGGAACGTGGGAATCATGAAACTTTTGCTAAACGTATTCTAAAGTAGACAACATGGAGTCTAATTGTACCTCATGGTCTCTAAGTCTTCTAATATTTTAATCCTTATCACGATCAATTGCTCATAACTTTTGATTAAGTGAGGCTTTAGGTAGAACAAAGTTCAACTTATGAGGCAACTCTAGTAGCTCATGATTAGCTTTTTCATCCAATCTGCATATCTCTGCAAAATCACGTTCTGGGAGACTCATCTTTTCGTTGTGAAAAGGCAAATATCAAGGCAATATTCTAGCAGTTGTTTCATGGCATCATATTAATACACGCAATTCTGCTAATCTTTCCAACCTAATTATGTAGCTGATCAAGGTTTCCTTTTGTGCTTTGTGCTTCTCTATAAAAAAGTCCTAACACCTACTGATGGTACAAAAATTAGAATGTTCTGATAAATTTAATTAGAAACAATGGTATAAATCAGGAATATTTCTTAAACTTGTATCTTCATGATTTGGTCAGATGCTCTCAGCTTACTATTCTTTAATGGTAGTGTGAATCATATAACCATCTTTCTGCCAATATCTGTCCTCTGCAAGGGTATTGTCATGAAATCGACCATGGGCTCCACCAGTGAGCCAGGCTAACCAATATGAAGACTGGTTGGGCTTTTGCTGTTTTAGCTTCATTGTCGTAGCAACCCCAACAAGTCCGCTTCCAACCCACCAACCAACCACTAATGACTTTGCCTAATCCCCAGGTGTCCTCAACGTGTGCCCCGGCGAGTCCTGCCCCCTTCCTGGGTGCTCAGGCACTCCCACGCTGCCCCACTCTTGTGACCCTTCACCAACCCATCTGGGAATGCCCTGGCGAGTCCATCTCCCTTACTGAGTGTTTATGGCACTCCTGCGCTGCACCCCGCAAGGTTGGCGGCCAATCAGCGCATCTTCTGGTAGCCAGATGGCCAGGTTCCTGCTGTTTTCTCATATGGAGGAGGCATGGGAGCTGGCAGCTCCACCCACTCCAGGCATGATCATCCGCGCCTTTCAGGGATCTCCTGTCCCACCCCTATCCACTCTAATGGCTATTGCTACTTCAAATAAACAGGAAAGTGGGAGAAAAAGAGATGTTTGTTTGGAGGAAATGAATGACTATTTATACTTAGGCTACTGCACCTTTGAAACCCCTTGGCCATCCAAGATGGAACTCTATCTGATCATCAATTTCATTCGTTTATGCATCATAGCGATTCCCTCCTAATCTGCTCATCTGATCACCAAATATTAAATTAGGTCAATCCATCCTCAGAATGAGTCACTGGTCAATCATATATAACTCTATATCTAAATAGAACTTCAAGCTTCTCAGTATGAGTTGCTGGTGCTTCAAATCTATTGGTGAAACCATATTTAAACAAATGGTAATAGATTCATTAGCTTTCCGTCAGAAACTCCTACAACAAACCTCAAATTGGCATTTCAGCAATAAATGAGATTCCAAAAAACCTAAACTTGAATTAATAGTATAACTTTAGATAGTATTGAACTAGGCGATTAGCTGGCAATCACACCTGACTAACCAAAACCCCTAATTCTATTACTATTGGAAGGATCAATCTGGTTAAATCCTGACAGGTTTCTTGGTCATCACACCAGGATGAACTTCCTCCTTCAGCATTGGTGCTGTCTGTTGCTATAACTCACCACATTTAATCATATGGAAGATCCCAGTTTTCATCATCATGTCCAATGCTATGATTGTTATAGTTTGTCATGGTGTCACTGCCCCTGTAGTGAGAAACATATTATCACCATTCTGCATTTTCTCGCTAGAGTAAAGGTAGGTGCTACTGAGACCAAAGTTTGAAATCTTATATATATTTTAATCTGGTTATGGCACCAATTGATATCCCACATTCTATCTGGCATAACTGAGAAAACTATTTTATCATGTTGGTTATATGCTTAAATAATTTGGTGTTTGTCTCTCTTTAGATATATTAGAGCTTAATTGAAGTTATCTTTGTTTATATTTTAACAAATTACTTGGCGTTGTTCACACAAAGCACTATAGAAAGCATTTAGTCATTATTTTTAAATTTATTGTGGGGAAGGCTGACCATGGGACGGACACTTCCGAATATGACTCAGACGAGACAAAACTCAGTACCAGGTGAGGCACCCCAGAGAAGCGATGCTATCTCTTGCTGCCAGCGGGAACGCCACTTATGGGAAGGGGGAGGGAACGTGTGTAGGGGGCGTAGCCACTATTGAGCACGTGTGGAGGAAGGGGTCTGATTTGATGAACCAGACTGGGAACCAGGAGGAGACCAGCTGCCGGCGACGTGGTGGGAGATATCCAAACATCCACGCTTGAAAGTGGTCCACCAAATGAGACCGGAATCTGTGGATGGCTTCAGGGAGGGTGGGGATGGATCCGGCGATGGCATCCAAGACAATCGTGTGGATAGTCCACATGGCGATTGCAACCACCAGACGCGCGCGCGCGCGCGCGCGCGCGCGCGCGCGCGCGCGCGCGCGCGCGCGCGCGCGCGCGCGCGCGCGCGCGCGCGCGCGCGCGCGCGCGCGCGCGCGCGCGCGCGCGCGCGCGCGCGCGCGCGCGCGCGCGCGCGCGCGCGCGCGCGCGCGCGCGCGCGCGCGCGCGCGCGCGCGCGCGCGCGCGCGCGCATGAAGGGAGGGTGGGAGGGGGAGGCCATTGATGAAGCAAACATATCTCTTGACAGACTGAAGGGATGTGTTTGATCCTGGCCTAGCAGACGTTGGACTTCGCGCCATATCACTTTAGAGGTGGGGCACTTCTTTAGGCGGTGGAACAGCGTTCCATACTGGCCACACATGACACAGGATGAGTGTAAAGCGTTAGAGCGCTCAGCTGTACGATACACCCGCCTCAGGCAGCGCCACACATGGGAGCGGACTTGAGGCTGCAACAGAGGATGGTGTGCATATTTCCAGATAGTTTTTTGGGTCTCAGTGGAATAAGGGATGTCCATCATGTCCAGGTAGTCCACCCTGGATAGGACTTGGGGTCGAATGGGGATCACGCCATCATGGATGGGTAGCCCCTGTACCTCTTGTGTGAACTGAGGAGAGGGGCGGCCTCTTCAGGTTGTATGTCCAATAATACGAATTCTCCACTCTGCGCAACGCATGGAGAGTAGGATTCGTTTGTAGTGGGTTTTGGTCCCGTGAGGACCTGTGGCTGATGTGTGTGATGCGAGGTATTTCATCAGGGAGTGGGGGTTTGATGGATTGTTGAGGCCCAAGGCTTGGGAGAAGTTGGAGCGGGCCGCGCGGGACCAGTGTTGGGATGGGAGTGTAGGAGCAGTGACGGCCGCAATCCAGGTGCCTAGGATCTTGGCAACATGGGCTTTGAAGTCAAGTAGGCCCATGCCACCATGATGATGAGGGCCAAACATGACCTCTAGCCGTACTGGTGGAGGGCGGCCTGACCAAAGCCAACCTTGTAGCAAAGCATACAGGGATTTGAAGAAGCTTGGGGAGAAGGGGATGGCGTGGGCTCCAAACCAGACTTTGGATAGGAGCATAGAGTTGGCAAGAACAACCCTGCCAGTGAGGGTAGTAGGGTGGGCTCTGAGAGAGGCGATTCGCTTCGTCACGTTGTCCAGTATATGGCCCTCCATTACTGCTGACGCGTATCCTCCTGCCTCCAACCACACGCCCAGATGGCGTACCAGTCCTATGGTAGGTCGCGGCACAAAGGGGAGCACCAGTGGAGCGGTGTGTTTTAAGTTAGTAAGGCGTGGACTTGGGCGAGCAGCTGGGCTGGGTTGGGAACTACTTGCTGGGGCCCAGCAGTTCTGAAACCGACCAAGGAGGATGATTTCGGTTTTGGAGGCGTTCAGTGCCGCGTTGCTTACCTGGGAATATTCCTGGATGAGGGTTTCAAGCGTGTGCATCTTTATTATTAGACACCCCCACCACGCAATCATCTGCAAATGCCATTATCTTGACTGGGGTTTGGCCTGGCACATGGACCCCAGTGAGTTGGGCATTCACATTTCGCAGTAGTGGGTCAAGGCTGAAGTTGTATAAGAGTGGGCTCAGGGGGTCCCCTTGTTGCCAGCCCCTTTGAGGATGGACTACTTCCGTTAGGAAACCTGGGCCGCACACAGCCATTGTTGCAGATTCCGTGAGCAGCATCACCCAGTTAATGAAGCGGGGAGGTAGGCGGAATTGTTGGAGGCAGGCCCTAAGGTATTCCCAGTTTACTTTATCATAGGCCTTTTGTTGGTCCAAGAATACAAGTGCCCCAGAGGCTGTGGACTGACATACATTAGCCACTGAGTGCACGTTATCCCAAATCAACCTTCTGGGGATGAAACCGAATTGTTCTGGAGAGATGGTGGCAGAAGCTACAGTCCCTAAACGGTTAGCCATGATTTTTGTTAAAATTTTGGTGTCTGTGTTTGTTAGAGAAATGGGGCGCCAGTTGGCTAAATCTAGCCTATCCCCTTTCTTGAAGAGTGTGACTGTAAAAGCCTCATGTCCTCCTGGTAGGAGGCGCGTTTCCAACAGGCTTTGGTTGAGTGAGGCTAGCAGCAATGAGAATGTATTTAAAATATTTTTTGTAGAACTCATATGGAATGCCATCTGAGCCTGGGCATTTTCAGTTTGGCGCACTGCAAATGGTAGTCCATAATTCGTTCGGAGTAATTAAATTCATTATTTCTGGGTATCAGAAAATGGTGCAGATATGAGCTCTGTCGAGAAATTCCGCCACTTCGGCCAGCTGAATTGGTTTGGCTTGGTATAACTTGGAGTAATATCTTTGCATTTTGATTGCCACTTTGGCCGGTGTGTCCACGATAGAATTATCTGATCTTCACACCTGTGTGCAGGCCACACTCTGGCGTGGTGCAAATTTTTTTTGAAGAAGTATGCGGTGCACTTGTCGCCTTTAGTGATGCATGTGGCCTTATATTGGACACAAACCCAATGTTTGTGTTGCCTTTCAAGTGCGTTGAGGTGGGCTGCTGCCTCCACCCACTTCTGGCCCCATGCAGGGCTATATCCTGAGGCTGGAATGTTGGACTCCAAGTGGGCCAATTCTGCCAGTGCGTGCAATATAACCGCTGATGTGGCTCGTGAGCGTCTGGATGAGAGATGGCGATAGTGGCGGATGGTGTCTTTTTTTGAAAGTTGCCCATGTGGAAATGGGGTCCGCACAAAACGGTGCAACAAATGATTTTGACAAAGTTGCCTCTTCCACCCATGTGGAAAATCCTGGCGACGCAAGCTCTGGGGGCAGATTCTGCACCAATGTGGGGCCTTTGCAACTGTGACGGGTAAGTGGTATGTTATCGAGACCAGTCGGTGGTCAGAGAATTCCATTTTCGTTGTTTTGAAGTGGGAGATGTGGGGTTGGAATTTCGCCGGTGCTAGAATAAGGTCAATGCGGGTCATGGACCTTAATTGACTGTTGTGGATGTGGGGACACGTCATGTTTTCGAGCAGTGGGGCATGTCGCGGCAGCACATCCATTAACCCAAGGGTGGCTTTTAGAACGCATAGTTCTACATGACCCTGTGGGGCGTGGGGTGAAGGCGGCCACTGGTCCATTGGTGAGGTTAGCCAACAGTTCATGTCGCCGATTAGGAAAGAATTGGGGGGTAGCGGGAGGGATTTGACCGACGAGAAAAATTCTCGACGCTCTTGTGCACCATTTGGGGCATAAATGTTGACGATTGTGTGTGCAACATCAGCCCATGAGAAGGTGACAATGAGCACTCAGTCATTTAAAAATGTTTCTGAAGATGTAAATTTGAAAAAATTGTTTTTCCAAATTAGCACCCCACAGTGCTTTGACCAAAAGGATAGGGATGGTAGGAGCATTGTTTTCCAAGCATCCTCGGAACCTCGTGGACAGTGGTTTTCCTGGATGGCCAGGATATCCACGGGTAAATTATTTTGTAAAAAACTCAGTTTCCTAACCTGGGAAGGGGAGGCCTTGAGTCTGGCGATATTCAGCATCCCTAGAGTGAAGGTTTCCCCCATCACACCTTAGGTGCGAGGGGGTGGGCCCCTGGCCCACCAGCCTCTTCCAGATCTCCACGGGCTTTCACAGCAGCGCGGGTATTAGCAGCAACGCTATCGGGGTTTTTGTTAATTTTTGCGGAAAGAGTCGCGTTGGCTTTGGCCTTTGCTTTTTGTTTTCCCGACGTTGGACAAATTTTTTGCGGTGCAGCTAAGTTCGGTGCACCGTCGAGTGGGGCAAAAAAATATTTTCAGTTGGGATAGGTCCCAAGTCAGTTTCAACCAGGGCTTGGGTGCAATGATTGGGTGAGATTGAATCTCCCATCAGATCCTCAGATTGAGTGGCCCATTCGGCTTGGGCCTCCCAATCTGATTGGGTGATGGATTCCCAAGTTGCTTCCACCGCAAAGGTCTCCATGTCCTCCTGGCGTTGTGAGTGTGGGATGGTGGTGGTGACCTTGGCCACTTCCTTGGCCGCAGTCCTTCAGGCCTGCTTGGCCTTCTTCCACTCCTGCGGGGAGATGGGCTTTACCAATAGGTAGCAGCCTTGTGCTCCCCACGGGAAAGCCTCCTTGGTGCTTGCAGTTGGTTCATAGTGCGCCTCTCCACTGGTCATGGCCACCGAGGGGTGCTCTTGGAATGTGACGCCCTCTGTGATGGGGCACGTGTGCACCTTATGGCCAAACACATTACAGTGGGTGCAAATGGGGGGCGCGCTGTCCACGGCTACCTGGAATGGGTGGGTGGTATGCCCTGCGATGTCAATAAAGGTGGAGTGCGGGATCTGGGTTAGGTCCTTCATGATCTCCTCAGTTGGGGTCAGAACTGCGATGGCTTTGCCAGTGCACAGGTGTGACATCAGCGTGAAACGTTGCATTTCGAAAGATTGTATTTCGCCGTATATGGTGAGACCATCTTTCAGGTGTTGCTCCAAAATGTCACGTTTTACCGTAGTAGGCAAAAAGTCAAACGTGAGGAAAATTTGGTTTGATTTTGTCCATCTGGTGCATTTAGTTTTGACGACCCATTGCCCTTTGGGGAGGTTGACCACTACGCGCACTGCTGCAGCCTCGTCTGCTGCTATTTTGCTTTCAAATCCTAGGTCCAGCCAACCGCGCAGACATGGAGTGAGGTGCAACGTACACCGCGGTTGGGAAAATTTTGTGTACATCTTCACAAAATTTTTCCCATAGGGCTGTTTTTGGATGTCCAGATACACACAGACTCCAAATTCTACCGACGAAAGTGGCTGGGAATGTGGTGTATTGATATACTGGTTGCATCATGCTTGCCACGCGAGTATCTCCGGGGAAATTGTGACCACCAGTTTTTATAGATTTTTTTTCTATTCCGCCAGATTCTCTGGGGCGTTTTCAAACATTAGAGGCCGCAGGCCTTCCGCCTGCTCCTCTTGCCTTGCTTGCCCAACTGCTCCCAGACATGGGCGCAGACTAATCCCCTCTATGAGATTATCAAACTAGATTTAGTCTTGAATTGAATGGGTTGCAAAAGTGTTTGCAACGAGAAAGAAAAGCTTTTTAGTCATTATTTTAAACCAGTAAGAATAATTTATAATTGATCTTCATTTTTAATGTAAAATCTTTGTTTTAAAGTCTAGAGTATCTTGATGTAATATGTCAATTTATTTTATTAGTATCTTACATAGATTACGTTTAGATCTTCTATGCAAATCATTTTGGTGTAATAAGGGTGTGTATGAATTGGAGCTATTATCACAAATTAATGTGTAGGGGACAGATTTGAAATATGAATAACGTTATATCACTGTAATGACTACTTGTGATAATGGATACCTTTGTATCATCATGGGTTTGCTTTAGTTTAGGTTTAATAATTAAACCTCTGCCTTTTTAAATTAATTTAGTCTTTGGATATAATTATAAAATATCAGTTATTTGATTCTTTTAGGTAACGTTTGTTGTTTTTAGTATCAAGACAAGCGGGTTGTCCAAGGTAAAAAATAAACTATCACCTGTTATTATCCTTTTTATATAGTACCCCATATCATCATATAATTTTACATGATGTTTGCTAGCATATACCCTATTTTCATATTAAGTCTAATTCTAGGTGTGGATTTAACCTCTTGATTGATATCCTTGACTCAGAACTCAGCTTTCACTTGATCTTAAGATCTGGTTCAGCAGTTGCTTGGTGCAGCTGCATCTTTTTTTAATAGCCAAATAATAAAATGCTATTCTTGGACACAAAGTTGACAAATAGTTGGGTTTTGGGCTTGGCCTTGCTATATTTCCTCCTTTAGCATATTAAATGATTTGTCATAGTATATTTAAGATTTCTTTAAAGAGGTAACTATCATATGTGACATCACAAAATGAGGCTCCAATATGAATGTTATAGGTTTAATTTATAACAATATTTGGAGTAGCAGATTATGGAGACAATTTTATTTTTCCTAAAACACTTTCTTTGATAAGCTCATTTTTTATTTTGATACAAGAACATATGATGTCACGCCATTTTTAATATGCTTTAAGGTTCTCTGCATTCTGCTTTCACATGGTGTAGTGGTGCGCCGCCTCTAAGTATTTTTCAGCAGCTACCTAAGCCTTCCTTGAATAACTTTGTTACCCAAAAAATCTAAAGGTCTTGTCTCTTGTCTTGTGACTTGGCAATCCACCTCAAACGTACCCAGGCAGTTCCTCAAAGCCCCCAGGTGCTCTCTTGATGTTATATGTGCTTCATCTTTTGGGCAAAAAATATCTCCTTTTTATAAGTCCATGGCCCTCATTAACATGGCCCAGTGAAGTACCTGCTTACCAAGTTTATAGACTTCCGCCTCTATAAGGGTAATAAAAATTGTGATTCTCTTAAAAGTATGATAAAGCTGGTGAAGTAAATATACAACCGATTTTTAAGGAATCTATACCCCCATCAAATGCACTTGATTGCATGAGGATGCGACTACTGTGGTCCATATATTTTGTCTGCCCACCCGCATTCTTCCTGAAATGCTCTCATAAAACCTTCTAAATAAATCAGCCACTTACAGCTCAATCGTAACATTCAGTTTGTGGCCCCAAATGATGCTGAACATCTCTACAGGACTTTCAATTATGCATTGTTCCACCCGCTTACCCATGATACCCTCTTTAAATTAAACCTAAAATATGATCTGGACCACCCCTAACCATCCTTTTTGGGCCCATGTGGAGGGAGGCGCACCATTTACACTTCTTGCTTCAGGTTTACCAATTTAAGTAGAAGTGTCCTCCCCTCCATATGGTTTCAAACTCCATTCCCCCTCCCTCCTCAAGTACTAACCCCATCTCTGACCTCATCAATTTTTGTTTGATAATTAGTTGTTCCTCCTTTTCCCTTGATGTATGTGAGTGTAGATGCTCTAAAATCAGTATCTTATTCACTAAGTAGTTTCCAAGATAACCTTTATGCCCATCACTATTCCAAATTTCCTTAAACCTTGATTTGCAATTTAAAAACACCCATCTATCACCTAAACACTGTGGGCCCACAGTGTTCAACTCAAACACATATGAGCTACTTGAGTGGGTTGATGAGGAATATGGCCTATACAGTATAATACAGATATTAACTGGCTCTATTTTTTACTTCTCCAACTGAGCATAACCCTCATTGTTATTTCAGCCTTAGAGAGGATTTTCATTTTATAAAATCTTTTCAGCTGCTCACCAAAGCAGAAGCTGCCCCTTAAAACGTCTATTTCTCCGGGAAATCCACAATAATGGATAATTTATGCTCGCCAATTCCAAATTACGTTTATACTGCCAAATACCAATAAGCAAAAAGAAAAAGGCAGCCTATCATTCTTCTCACGACATGCATTCTAGACGAAGGCACTTCAAAACAAAGTTCTCTACACCACAATCAACTCACCAATCCACCATAATCATTGCTCACCTGGAAGAATTTTCAACTAAGCTGAGGTGAAAATTGGCCATTATGTTTAAATATTGCACATGGCATGCATTATTTACAAATCCAACCTTGTTCTTCTATGTAACCCCATATTGACAATGCCTCTCTCCCATATTGCCTTCATTAGCAAGGTACATGAAACACTGCTATGTCTGAGTGTTTCTTGATCCCAATACCCTATTCAGCAAGAATGCATAAATTTGCTGCCAAAATATCAAGTTTATAATCTTTACTAATTTGTTTAGCCACTGCGAAATAAACTTCTGTAGATGATCCCCTACTTAGGTTGGACATGTTGTTGTTATAACTACTTCAGAGAAAAACTCAACAGCAATGCACATAAGCCCTAAAGATGTTATTGAGTTGCAACTCATAGTTCTGTATTCTTTTGGTGGTCTATGTCTGATGCAAAGGCAAGTTTTTCATTAAAATTAGTTACACACATGGTGATTGTTACGCCACTACCTATGATAGCACTAAAATCAAGCATATTCATACTAATATCTTGTAATTAAACTTTCACTAGTAATTCTTGTTATAATCTACTAGTTAACTATGAATGGTTTTGGCTTGGACTTGATATATATTTAGGTCTTTGAATAGCTTGGGATAAATTTTCTTAATTGCCATATAAGAATGGCTTCAGGATTTCCTGTATTTGAATACTGAAGTCTTTTTGAAAGCTAGATTATTAGCCAAACTAGCACCATAGGCTTCATACTAGAATTTTTGTCATTATGAAGAATAGCACTTTGGTTCTTCAAGCGGGATTATTTTCTTTGCTAAGGTAATATTTTATGCACTTTGGAAGAATTGACACGAGAGGTTTAAATCAAGCACACTTTATACATTCATAATCTGGGATATTTATAATCATTAAGGGAAAATGCTCTCACTAAGGATTTTAACCCTCAGAATCAGAAAGTTCTTCCTTGTTCCTTGTATTAGCAATGTATCAAGTTCGTGAAAGAAACAGCATAAAAAGGGCTAGGATTACTGTCATAATCTTTTTATATAATAAATAGATTTATATAAATTAAGATTACATTAGGAAAAATAAGTAAAAGACAAGGCTGACATAGGCATTTTTTTACCGGCAAGTGGAACAATAAAAGGTGATTTATCATGGATTTGTTTTTAAAAATGGTGTTATTACTCAAAAATCTTTCAATGCTCTTAAACTAAATATGGATAATGAGTTTATCACTTAGGCCCAATAGATTATCAATCACTAAATATAAGTCAACAATAGTGATAAATTACTAGAAGCTAAAGTTAAGGCTTCACCAAAAACTAAAACAAAGCCCAACAGATCCCCTCCAAACCTTAACTGGGGGTATAGATAATGGAGCTTGATGCTGAACATGAACTCACTTGGCTTTGATATATGAAATGATTTTTTCATGTACAAGTTGGTGGTAATGGAGCCTAGTGGATTGACGTAGAAACAATAAAATGTGAGCACCCTACTGTGTTCATGTCAAACAATTTGTTGTAGTGGTCCATATAGTTGAAGATCACTTCTGGGAGAGTGGGGTGCACCAGCAGGCAGTTAAATTGAGTAGTCAGTGTTCCATCATAGGTCTGGTTGCACTTAAAGCTGATAATCGTAAATCCCATCTTGATGTCCTCCAATTAGATGAATGAATTGTGGTGGCCAACCAGCAGCTTTTCAGGTTAAAGAAGATTAAAGACAATGGCAATAAGAGCCAGCAGGTTCCATTCCCAAAGGTCAGTGAAGTGGCATCCAGGACAAGTGCAACCATCAATAATTTCATAGCTTGTCTGGTAGCAACTAAAAAATAGCAGAACCTTGGCAGTGAATTGAGTTGAGGACTGAGATAATGACAAAATTGCGCTTAAGACATTCCTGGCAGCAAATTAAAGTGGCAACTGTGGTTGGCGCAGGCCAATTGGTGCCTACATAGTTTTATTAGAAATTGTAAAGGGAACCTTAGCAGGTGGCAAGGACATGGCAAAAATCTAACCATCAACCCTAAGGACACAGTGATGACTATATTGAGCCAAGTGCTCATGAAAAAATCCACACTGATAGGATAACTAGTAGCAGAAATGAAGTAGGCAGAAATAATGGTCAAGGGAAATTACAAGAGGTGGTATCTTGGTGACATGAGGCCTGCATAAATAGGTTTAGATCAGTTAGTTTAGCTTTACAATTAATATGGCGGCAGCTATTTGTGGTTAGGAATTTTAAATTTAGTAAAATTGGCCTAGCCATCTAAATCTCTAAGGCCTATATTGATTTTAGGCGACAATTTTTACTGTGTAGGTTTTGATAACTGTATGCAATTATTCTTGAATTCCTTGAACAACATCGAGGTTTTTTAAATGCAATGATTTATTGGGAGAGTTACAATAGTGAAAGGACAGTACTTTGTTCTAAGGATCAGTTGACATGCCAGCAATGGTGAGAGATTTTGATTATACTCTCCCTAATTTAAGGTGATATTTAGATAGTTCAGCATTAAACTTGCCCAGTTGATTATCAGTTGAGTTCTTCAGATAATAGATTGGAGCGGTTTGGAATTTCATGCCTTTTTTGTTCATCCTATTTTCACGTGGGTGCCACTCATTGGCTACATTACTATTACAAATTTTCAATTCAGCTTGATCTTCTCTGGTCAATTCTCTCCAAACAGATTGGTCCAAATAATGAAGAGGGATGCTAGCAATATGAAATTTAGGTTACTACTTAAATGCCAGATTTTTAAACCCAACTCAAAAATTAAAGAAGGTTCAGGAGTTTTAGATCATTGGCATTGACAGTAAACACTTAAAAATTTAATTAAAGTAAAATAGTTAAACTAGGGGGTATAATTAAGTTAGTAAAAAATAGTGTATGGTGGCTCTAAGGTTGTAGCTGGAGCAACAAGGAGCCTTAGCGCATGGAAGAGAAGAGGGCGCTGAGGCATTCTGGTTAGCTTTATTGATGTCAAATTTTGAGGTGCATCAACGCCAGAAAGAGGAGAGGGAGCTGAGGCAATTGAATATGTTAATTTGCATTAGAACAGCAAGGGGCATGGCGCAGGGTAACAGTGAGGGTATTAAGGCATTCTGATGTTCTGCTTTGACATCAAAACAGCAAGAAGCACTGTTACAAAATATAGCAAAGAAGGTTCTAAGCTGATTAAGTTGACTGTTTTGGTGTTGGAACAGTGAGGGGCATTGGCACAGGGAACCAGATTGGGGCCTAAAGTATTAAGTTGATTGTTCCTTTTCTATTTTTGTTTAGCAAGGGGCTTCAGCGCAGGAAACCAAAGAGAGCACTGAGGCTTCTGGTTTGGCTGTTCAAATTATATCATCAGATTGGTGTGGAACCTCAATACAGGGGAAAAAATCAAAATTAGGCTCATTATTGCATTCATCATTTGAGGTTTCAAGGCGGTAAGCTCATCAATAAAAACAGATTTAAGTCTCTCTAGCTCTTCCCAGGTTTCCTTTGAGATTTGGGGTTTATTTTTAATGAGCTGAGTAAATTTTTAAACTAGCATCTATACTCCTCAAAAAAGTTTTATACAGATATGTATAAGTTATATTAAGCCTTTCTTCCTCCTCTTTGTCATAAAAATAGCTATGTCACATGCAGAGTCATTTTCAGATTAAAAAATTAATTGGAGCTGTTAGTCACAAAAGTAAATATGCGTACACATTCTACTTCATAGTTTACATCTGTTATAGAGCTACATTCTTCTCAGTAGCATATTTTACTGATCCTGATTAGAATGTGTAACATCAGCATAGGTAAAGGCTCATTCAAATATTTCATGGAAGTTGGTAAAATAACCCTAAAATATATAATTGTTCTGGAAACTTCTCATTGTAACCACTCATTTTCTTCTTATTTCTGTAATAATTAATAAACTTTTCAAAAAAAATATGTCTTTGTCAGATAACCTCAGAATTACCTGGAGAGATCACAGTATGTAAACTTTTCCAGATTTGTTGGCCAAGTCCTTTAAAGACTAGACAATTATTGAAAAAACTAGCATCAGCGGCTTCCTAGTGAATACTTTTTCACTAGAGAGAATAGCATTTTAGCTCTCCTTAGCAGGATTATTTCTTTATTAAGATAAAATATGCACTTTAGCAGAAATAGGCACAAGAAAGTTAAATTAAGCGTACTTTATGTAAATAGTAATTAAGATATTTGATTCTTTGAAGGGGTATGCTCTTGGCGCATATATTAACCCTTGAGATGAGCAAGATTTTCCATGTTCCTCAAGTTAACTTTGTCTCAAGTTCAGGAAAAAATCAACATAAAAAGTGCTAGGATTTACTGTCATAAACCTTTATATGATAAATGGAAATTATAAAATTCATAAAGGTATACAATAAGTAAAATAAACTTAGGGACAAGGATAAAATAGAGCCTTGTTGTCTATTGGTTAGTGGAGCACTAAAAAAGTAATTCAACTTGAGCTTGTTTAGGTTTACAGTGTTTACACTTTAAGATCGCTCAGTGCTTTTATACTAGAGATGGATAATGATTCATCCCTTAGGCCCAATAAAGCATTGGTCAATAAATATGCCACCAAAATTTATAAATCTTCAGTAACCTAAAGTTAAGCTTTGCCAAAACTAGGGAAAGGACAAACAAAAGTCTATGTTAACCATTCAATGTTGGGATATATTAAAGTCCAAATAGAGTTCTTGCTAAAAACTTTTCTTTCTCGTTGCAAACACTTTTGCAACCTATTCAATTCAAGACTAAATCTAGTTTGATAATCTCATAGAGGGGATTATTATGCGCCCATGTCTGGGAGCAGTTGGGCAAGCAAGGCAAGAGGAGCAGGTGGAAGGCCCGCAGCCTCTAACATTCAAAAACGCCCCGGAGAATCTGGCGGAATAAAAATCTAAAAAAACCGGCGGTCACAATTTCCACAGAGATTCTCGCATGGCAAGCATGATGCAACCAGTACATCAACACGCCACATTCCCAGCCACTTTTGTCAATGGAATTTGGAGTCCGTGTGTATCTGGACATCCAAAAAATGGCCCTATGGGAAAAATTTTGTGAAGATGTACACAAAATTTTCCCAACCGCGGTGTATGTTGCACCTCAATCCATGATGCACGGTTGGCTGGACCTAGGTTTTGAAAGCAAAATAGCAGCAGATGAGGCTGCAGCGGTGTGCATAGTGGTCGACCTCCCCAAAGGGCAATGGGTTGTCGAAACTAAACGCACCAGATGGACAAAATCAAACCAAATTTTCCTCACATTTGACTTTTTGCCTACTACGGTAAAACGTGATATTTTGGAGCAACACCTGAAAGATGGTCTCACCATATATGGCGAAATACAATCTTTCAAAATGCAACGTTTCACGCTGATGCCACACCTGTGTACTGGCAAAGCCATAGCAGTTCTGACCTCAACTGAGGAGATTGTGAAGGACCTAACCCAGATTACGCACTCCACCTTTATTGACATCACAGGGCATACCACCCACCCATTCCAGGTAGCCGTGGACAGCGCGCCCCCATTTGCACCCACTGTAATGTGTTTGGCCATAAGGTGCACACGTGCCCCATCAAAGAGGGCGTCACATTCCAAGAGCACCCCTCGGTGGCCATGACCAGTGGAGAGGCGCACTACGAACCAACTGCAAGCACCAAGGAGGCTTTCCCGTGGGGAGCACAAGGCTGCTACCTATTGGTAAAGCCCATCTCCCCGCAGGAGCGGAAGAAGGCCAAGCAGGCCCAAAGGGCCACAGCCAAGGAAACAGCCAAGGCCAACACCACCATCCCACATTCACAACGCCAGGAGGACATGGAGACCTTCGCAGCAGAAGCAACTCGGGAATCCATCACCCAATCAGATTGGGAGGCCCATGCTGAATGGGCCACTCAATCCAAGGATCTGATGGGAGATTCGATCTCACCCAATCGCTGCACCCAAGCCCTGGTCAAAACCAACTTGGGACCTATCCCAACTGAAAATTTTTTTTTGCCCCACTCGACGGTGCATCAAACATATCTGCACCACAAAAAATTTGTCCAACATCGGGAAAACAAAAAGCAAAGGCCAAAGCCAACGCGACTCTTTCCACAAAAATTAACAAAAACCCCAATAGTGTTGCTGCTAATACCCGTGCTGCTGTGAAAGCCCGTGGGGACCTGGAAGAGGCTGGTGGGCCCAGGGGCCCACCCCATCACACCTAAGGTGTGATGGGGGAAACCTTCACCCTAGGGATGCTGAATATCTCTGGACTCAAGGCCTCCCCTTCCCAGGCTAGGAAACTGAGTTTTTTACAAAATCAATCTACCCGTGGATATCCTGGCCATCCAGGAGTCCCACTGTCCACGAGGTTTTGAGGAAGCTTGGAAAACAATGCTCCTACCATCCCTATCCTTTTGGTCAAAGCACTGTGGGGTGCTAATTTGGAAAAACAATTTTTTCAAATTTACATCTTCAGAAACATTCCTAAATGGCTGAGTGCTCGTTGTTACTTTCTCATGGGCTGATGTTGCACACACAATTGTCAACATTTACACCCCAAACGGTGCACATGAGCGTCAGGAATTTTTCTCATCGGTCAAATCCCTCCTGCTACCCCCAATTCTTTCCTAGTTGGTGACATGAACTGTTGGCTAACCTCACCAACGGACCAATGGCCGCCCTCACCCCACGCCCCACAGGGTCACATAGAACTACGCGTTCTAAAAGCCACCCTTGGGCTAAGGGATGTGCTGCTGCGACATGCCCCACTGCTTGAAAACATGATGCGTCCCCATGTCCATAACGGCCAATTAAGGTCCATGACCCGCATCAACCTTATTCAAGCACCAGCGAAATTCCAACCCCACATCTCCCACTTCAAAACAACGAAAATGGAATTCTCCGACCACCAACTGGTCTCAATAACATACCACTTACCCATCACAGTTGCAAAGGCCCCACATTGGTGCAAAATCCGCCCCCCGAGCTCGCGTCGCCAGGATTTTCCACACGGGTGGAAGAGGCAACTTTGGCAAAATTGTTTGTTGCACCATTTTGCGTGGACCCCATTTCCACATGGGCAACTTTCAAAGAAGATACCATCCGCCACTATCACCATCTCTCCTCCAGAAACTCACGAGCCACATTGGCAGTTATATCACGCGCTGGCAGAATTGGCCCACTTGGAGTCCAACATTCCAGCCACAGGATATAGCCCTGCATGGGGCCAGAAGTGGACGGAGGCAGCTGCCCACCTCAATGCACTCGGAAGACAACATAAACATCAGGTTTGTGTCCAATACAGGGCCACATGCATCACTAAAGGTGACAAGTGCACCGCATACTTCTTCAAAAAATTTTCGCACCACGCCAGAGTGTGGCCTGCACACAGGTGCAAAGATTGGATAATTCCATTGTGGACACACCGGCTGAAGTGGCAATCAAAATGCAAAGATATTACTCCAAGTTATACTGAGCCAAACCAATTCAGCTGGCTGAAATGGCGGAATTTCTCGACAGAGCTCATATCTGCACCATTTTCCGATACCCAGAAATAATGAATTTAATTACTTCAAACGAATTATAGACAGCTATTCGTGGTGTGCCAAACGAAAATGCCCAGGCCCAGATGGCATTCCATATGAGTTCTACAAAAAATATTTTAAATATATATCTTCATTGCTGCTAGCCTCACTCAACCAAAGCCTATTGGAAACCCGCCTCCTACCAGGAGGACAAGAGGCCTTTACTGTCACACTCTTCAAGAAAGGGGATAGGCTTGACTTAGCCAACTGGCGCCCCATTTCTCTAACAAACACAGACACCAAAATTTTAACAAAAATCATGGCTAACCATTTAGGGATTGTAGCATCTGCCACCATCTCCTCAGAACAATTCAGTTTCATCCCCAGAAGGTCAATTTGGGATAACGTGCACTCAGTGGCTAATGTATGTCAGTCCACAGCCTCTGGGGCACTTGTATTCTTGGACCAACAAAAGGCCTATGATAGAGTAAACTGGGAATACCTTAGGGCCTGCCTCCATCAATTCCGCCTACCCCCCGCTTCATTAACTGGGTGATGCTGCTCATGGAATCTGCAACAATGGCAGTGCGTGGCCCAGGCTTCCTAATGGAAGTAGTCCGCCCTCAAAGGGGCCTGCGACAAGGGGACCCCCTCAGCCCACTCTTATACAACTTCAGCCTTGACCCACTACTGCGAAATGTGAATGCCCACCTCACTGGGGTCCATGTGCCAGGTTAAACCCCAGTCAAGATGATGGCGTTTGCAGATGATTGCGTAGTGGGGGTGTCTAATAACTAAGATGCACGCGCTTGAAGCCCTCATCCAGGAATATTCCCAGGTAAGCAACGCGGCACTGAACGCCTCCAAAACCAAAATCATCCTCCTTGGTCGGTTTCAGAACTGCTGGGCCCCAGCAAGTAGTTCCCAACCCGGCCCATCTGCTCGCCCACGTCCACGACTTACTAACTCAACACACACCGCTCCACTGGTGCTCCCCTTTGTGCCACGTCCTACCATAGGACTGGTACGCCATCTGGGCGTGTGGATGGAGGCAGGCGGATACGCGTCAGCAGTAATGGAGTGCTGTATACTGGACAATGTGACAAAGCGAATCGCCTCTCTCAGAGCCCACCCTACTACACTCACTGGCAGGGTTGTTCTAGCCAACTCTATGCTCCTATCCAAAGTCTGGTTCAGAGCCCACGCCATCCCCTTCTCTCCAAGCTTCTTCAAATCCCTGTATGCTTTGCTGCAAGGATGGCTTTGGTCAGGCCGCCCTCCACCAGTACGGCTAGAGATCATGTTTGGCCCTCATCATCATGGTGGCATGGGCCTGCTTGACTTCAAAGCCCATGCTGCCAAGATCCTGGGCACCTGGATCACGGCCGTCACTGCTTCTACACTCCCATCCCAACACTGGTCCCACGCGGCCTGCTCCAACTTCTCCCGAGCCTTGGGCCTCGATAATCCATCAAACCCCCACTCCCTGATGATATACCTCGCATCACACACATCGGCCACAGGTCCTCACGGGACTAAAACCCACTACAAACGAATCCTACTCTCCATGCGAAGTGCAGAGTGGAGAATTCGTATTAGTGGACATACAACCCGAAGAGGCCGCCCCTCTCCTCAGTTCACACAAGAGGTACAGGGGCTACCCATCCATGATGGCGTGATCCCCATTCGACCCCAAGTCCTATCCAGGGTGGACTACCTGGACATGATGGACATCCCTTATTCCATTGAAACCCAAAAGACTATCTGGAAATATGCACACCATCCTCTGTTGCAGCCTCAAGTCCGCTCCCATGTGTGGCGCTGCCTGAGGCGGGTGTATCGTACAGCTGAGCGCTCTAACGCTTTACACTCATCCTGTGTCGTGTGTGGCCAGTATGGAACGCTGTTCCACCGCCTGGAGAAGTGCCCCACCTCTAAAGTGATATGGCGCGAAGTCCAACGTCTGCTAGGCCAGGATCAAACGCATCCCTTCAGTCTGTCAAGAGATATGTTTGCTTCATCAATGGCCTCCCCCTCCCACCCTCCCTCCGTGCTCTGGTGGTTGCAATCTCCATGTGGACTATCCACACGATTGTCTTGGATGCCATCGCTGGATCTATCCCTACCCTCTCTGAAGCTGTCCACAGATTTCGGTCTCATTTGGTGGACCACTTTCAAGCGTGGATGTTTGGATATCTCCCACCGCGTCGCCGACAGCTGGTCTCCTCCTGGTTCTCAGTCTGGTTTATCAAATCAGACCTCTTCCTCCACACATGCTCAATAGTGGCTACGGCCCCTTCACACGTTCCCTCCCCTCCCCATAAGTAGCATACCCGCTGGCAACAAGAGATAGCATCGTTTCTCTGGGGTGCCTCCCCTGGTACTATGTTTTGTCTCTTCTGAGTCATATTCAGAAGTGTCCGTCCCATGGTCAGCCTTCCCCACAATAAATAAAATTCAAATAGAGTTCTTGCTGCTCTATAGTGTTGAATGTAGGTTTTAGTATTTCATTTTAGTTTTTGGCTCTTTTTTTCCTTTTGAGAGTTTATTATGAATAGCAAGTCATCCATAATCAGCAAAAATACCATATATGTGAATCATGATCCTATATGAACAAGTTAGTGGTGTTGAGAATTCACATTTATTTATTGATTGGGTATATATACTATAAGCGGAAGTAAACTCATTTTCTATTCTGCCTGTACTTTTCCAAGTTTTCTTCACTGCTAAATTCACAAAGTGAACCTTCAACTTGACTAATCTAAAGACACATTAAGGATAGAATTGCTTTGTTTCTTTTTTTTAGTACTAGATGGTCCCAACCTGAGGGGGGATTCATCGATGTTAGAAGTGCTTTGTTTCCAGATCAGTGACATATAATATGGCGAGCATCAAGTCTTCTATGGTAGGAACTGTTTGCTCAATCTGGTCCCTTCTCTGGAGAGTTATGACTATTCCATAAATTTAGGTACTCATGGTGTTTCTTGTTTGGCACAATAAAAGTAGCGGCGCAGCAGAGGATGTAGTAATCATTCTAAGATACAAGCTGCCCATCATATAATATGGCAAGCATTATTCAGTATTAAAATTTATACGTTATTCCAAGCGTCATATAGCTCTATCTGATAATTGAAAATTTAATGACTTTAGTTCCTTACAACGCCTGAGACTCAAGGTGGAAGTGAATATAAATGTCATGTTTTTCATAATTTTATAAGGAGCTTTGTATAGAGCGGTATTCTGGGTGATCATCATATCCAACTTAACCTTTTATAATAATTCCATTGAAAGTTGAAAATGTCATGTCACTTTATATGCCTTGGGCATTACAAGCTCTTGACTTTATGGGTATAAAAAGTCATTAGTTTAACCAACTTGTTTTTTGTTTGCACACCCATGCTGATTCCAAACAGCATGTAAAAAAGTGTAGCTGATCCCTTTTATATAGAATATGTGCAACTATAAATTGAGCTGGTATGAAATTGACTTTCATTTAAATTTGTAAGATTGGAGCGTGATGACTCTGACAGTTTTTTTAGGTTGCTGACTTGAGAGGTGAAATTGGTAAAGGGCGAATCTCTGAAATAACTAGACTTGTTTAAAAGCAATTCTTGAATAATGAGATAAAAACATCTGGTATAATACGCGTGGATGGCTTCTTACCACTATTTTAATCTAATTCCGTCATATGGAATTAAAAGAATCTTTAAATGTGTCTTTAGTATTCTGGTGGTCAGGCACTTTATTTATCTTCAGAGGTTGTCCTCAAACTTAATCTTGAATCAATTTATAATGATTGTAAGGTAAGACGCTCTCCCTTGATCAAGCGTTTCTTTACACAAGCTTATGGTAGTTGTAAAGATGTGAGACCTTTAATTTAAATTTTACATTAATAATTTAAACTTTTTGTAAACGCTTTTCTTTCCCATAACAATCACTTTAGTTACTACAATTTGATTCAAACAGCAATTTTTGATAATCACACAGGATAGAAGGGCGATTTTAATAATAAATCTAATACAACCTGGGCGAGCGTCACATCAAGAGGTGCGCAAAACGGTGCACCCAAGGGCAAGAAACGCCCTGGAGGGGGACCAGGAACCCAAGCCGCCAAGAAACCACAAACTCAGACACCATCTGGGTTTATGGTGTTTACTATAAAACAAAATCAATACATATATATCCAATGTAACCAAAACCTATCAAAGGTGGAGCACAGGCTCTGACTCTTCCTTGGGGTTGAGTCCTCCACTCTGTGGGATTTAACATGCGAGGCACAGCCCTCCCTTTTCACCCATGCGGTATACGTCGCCACCAACAACATGGGCCACGGCTGGATTGATATTGGGTTCAAAACAGCCAAAGAAGCGGAGGCCGCAGCAAAAGTATGCATTGAAATTTCCCTTCCCAAGGGCAAAAAAATAATGTGCACCATGCGCACCAGATGGAACAAAGCGAAAACTTTGTTCATCTCTTTTGACTCACTCCCTACAAACCTTCCCCATAAGGTAATTGAGGAGGAGCTCCACAAAGGACTCATAGCCTATGGAGAAATTATGCAACTCGAATTACAACAATTTTGCCTGATGCCAACCCTGTGCACAGGCAAAGCTATCGCCGTGATCAACCCATTCCCCAAGGTAAAAGATGACTTATCAAGAATTACCCGCACAGCAGAGTTTCACTTTGCAGATGGGGGACAGTCATCCACATTCCAAGTTATACTAGAACGCGCACCGCCTATATGCAACCACTGCAGTTCATTGGGACACAAGGAACATGCATTCCCCATGAAGGAAGGCTTAATGGAAGCAGACTACTGTGAGGAAGCCATGGAAAAAAGTAACAAAAACTTCGCCAGAATGACCGACGGTCACCACCCATTCCGCTGGGGTGAATATGGACTTTACTCCATCGTGGACCCAGTTACACATAAGCAATGCAAAGCGGCACAAAAAGCCCACAAGCGGGCAGCTGAGGCGGCAGCACACGCGGAACCATCCATTGACCCTGGACAAATCAAGAGGATATTTTGGATATTCACTGAGCCAACCAATCAGAACAATATGCCCAGGTTGAAAATTTTCACAGCAATTTGACTGAGTCACCAAGCGACATCAATCATGCACATTTTGAGGAACAATTCAACCGCAATATGGGCGAAAATTCAGTGCACAATTCTCAAAATTTGAACCCCAAAATTACAGAACCCAATCAGCACCCCGCATTAACCATCATGAGATATGTGCGGGAAAAGATAATGCAAATTCCAAAAACTGCAATTCCTGCAAAAAATTTAGTCAGATCAAGGGAACTGACATTGTCACTGAGAGAGTTGGAGTACAGATGCAGAGCATGGCCAAAATGAGCCGCGGTGGGATAGGGCCAGAGGACCCTCCCAACTGCTCCTGAGGCGCCACGGGCACCTCCATGTCAATAGGGATGCTAAACATCGCGGGAGCTAGGGCTCAAACGTCCCAAGCCAAAAAGCTGGACTTCCTGCGAAAACCCCTTGTAGACATCTTAGCCATCCAAGAAACCCACTGTCTACAAGAAGAAGAAGGATCCTGGTCAGCCAGGGTCTCACCATCACAATTGGTATGGATGTCTCACTGTGGGGTGATCGTCCAAAATAACAAAAAAATAAAAATTACAAACTCCTTATCATACCTTCACAGCTGCGTCCTGGTAGCAATGATCACATGCCAATAGGAAACAATCTCAATAGCATGCATCTATGTACCATGAAATGCAACCAAGAGAAAACAACTTCTCAAAACCATTCCAACACTCACCCTCCCGCCAGATACCATCCTGTTGGGTGACTTTAACTGCTGGGATAACCCCAACACAGACTGATGGCTGAACCCCAGGGGTAATTACCGGACACATCAAATTCTGCACAATAAAGACATCCCTTGGCCTACAGGATGCCCTCCCCCAAATCACCATTCCTTCCCCACATGACATGGCCCAACATACGTGAGGGAACGCTCATATCAATGAGCCACATCGATCACATCTTTATTATACAATCCCAATGATCAAGAACTTCCAAATTTACAACAAAAAAAGTCAATTTTTATGACCACCGACTTGTTTCAGTGCAGTTATCGCTAACCTGAACCCATGCACAGGTGTCACCCTGGAGAAAGTTACACCCAGAAAAAATAAAATTACCTAAAATAACTGAATGGATTGGACATGAGGCCACGAACCAAGAATTCACAGCCCCATTCACTTCAGATCCCATTGCAACATGGGTAAATTTCAAAAAGGAACTAATCAACAAAACCTGACATATTACATCATGTAACTACACTACCAATACAGCCACAATCAGGCGTACCTTGGCGAAACTGGAACACCTTGAACATAACACACTGAGACTCAGGTATAGCCCCAACTGGGGACGCAAATTGGCGGAAATATCCGCCTGACTAAACACCCTCATCTTCGAGCAACAACACAGAATCAAAGTATTGAACAAAGGTAAGTTCATAAAGGAAGGATAAACATATTTGACATATTTCTTCCACCAATTCCACTCCCATGGCAACCAGCCCACATACACATAGGTCCGCAAGCCTGATGGCACTGTGGCAACTGGCCCTGAGGAGGTCAAGGCGGAAGTACACCACTATTACACTGAATTATACTGCAATATGCTGACAGACTCACAAAAAATTACAAAATTTATACAAACTGCCAGAATACAAAGCACACTGCTGAACTACAATATGTTTTTTAGGCCGAACTACAATATTCTAAATCTAATTACACAAGAGGAGCTTTGGGATAAATCCGCGGTGCACCACGTAGGAAATGCCCAAGGCCTGATGGGATACCCTACGAATTTTATAAAAAATATTTTCAACAAATTGCCCCCCTCCTATTGGCGTCTATGAACCAGTGCTTGCTGGAAACACGCCTCCTACCTGGTGGCCAAGAATCATATGTCATAACTTATATAAAAAGGGTGACAGATTGGACCTGGCCAACTGGCGTCCAATTGCACTATCTAATACTGACACAAAAATTCTAACAAAAATTTTAGCAGCCAGATTAGGCGCAATTGCCTCTGACGTCATATCACCCAACCAGTTTGGGTTTATACCAGGGCGCTCAATCTGAAACAACATACACCCTGTTGCAAACATATGTTAGTCCAAAGCAACTGGAGCCCTAGTCTTCTTAGACCAGGAAAAGGCATATGACCGCGTTAGCTGGCCATACCTAAAGGAATGCCTACACGCTTATAAACTCCCACCCAGATTCATAAACTGGGCGATGCTCCTCACAGAATCTGCAACCATGGCTGTATGCGGCCTTGGCTTCCTAACTACCAAGATCACACCACACAGAGGGCTCAAACAAGGGGATCTTCTCAGCCCATTACTGTATAATTTCAGTTTTGATCCAATCCTCCACGTAACTGACTCACGCCTCATGGGCATATCTTCACAAGGCCAGCCAACAGTTAAGATACTGGCCTTCGCGGATGATTGTGTGGCAGGTATAGCTAACAACAATGATGCCCAACAGCTGGAATGCACCCTATAGGAATACTTCATGGTGAGCAACGCATCGCTCAACAAAAGGAAAACAGAAATCATTCTCTTAGGCAAGTACACTAACAACTGGGCTACAACACCAGGACCTCGCACCCCCATATGAAGGAAAAACCCACTCATCTTACCCCTTGCATCACCTCCCACCACCACTCCTATCCGCCACCTTGGGATATGGGTGGAAGAAGGGGGATATGCCAATGAGACAATGGAAAGCAACCTACTACAGCGGGTATCTAAACGCGTCGACTCCCTCAGGGAAGTTCTCAGGACTAATGGGATGAGTAGCAGTTGCCAACTCACTCATCCTCCTAATACTATGGTACCCTGCCCACGCAATTACCTTCTCACCCACCTTTATAACATCAAACCGGCGCTCATCCAGGGCTGGCTGTGGCCTGGATCCCATCCTCCCATACGGATGGAAACACTCTTTGGCCCACGCTCAAGTGGAGGCATGGGAATAATAGATTTTGAGAGCCACGCCAACCGCATCCTGGGTACCTGGATAAAGGAAGTCCTTTCCCCAGACCTCCCACAACACTGGTTCAGGGAAGCGAGAATTAACTTCGCACAGCTGCTCAAATTAACCAACCCACATAGCCCACCCAGACTACTATCATACCTTGCTAAACACCCTACCGCAATGGGCCCGCATGGAACCCCCCTCACTTCAAATGTATTCTCTGAACCATCTGCCGCATGGGATGGACCGTAGAGAACACTGGCACTGTGCAGAGAAGGGGACGACCCAGCCCCCACTTTAAATTAAGAAATCCAGAAAACCACCCCCAGAGAGAAATGCTTGCTATGACCCCAACCATTGCTAGAATTGAATACCTAGATGCGTTGGACATCCCCTACGATTTAACCACACAGAAGACAGTGTGGAGAATGACGCACCACCCACTCCTACAGCCAAGGGCAAGAGCCAACGCCTGGCGCTGTCGGAGAAGGGCCTATAGGATGGCGGACTGTTCCAATTCCCTCCACACAACCTGCACAGTATGTGGAGGGGAGGGCTCCCTAAATCACCGCCTAGAAACATGCCCTCCAACCAAAGCCATATGTCAGGAAGTCGCGCGCCTGCTTAAGATCCAAAACGAGCAGGAATTTTCTATATCAAAGAGCCTCCTCGCACTCCAGATTGAATCACCAATCCCATCTACCCTCCACTCCCTAATGATACCCATTGCAATGTGGACAATCCACACCATTGCCTTAGATGCGTTCAGGGGCATGGTCCCAACCATCTATGGGGTTATCAACAGGTTCCACGTCCACTTACTGGAGCACTTTCAAGCCTGGCTCTATGGATATATGAGGCCCAGGCAACATGCGCTCATAGAATCGTGGTTCCCACTCTGGTTCCTCCACACAGACCCCTTCCTTCACACCTGCTCCATAGCGGGGGAAACCCCCTTGGAGTAGCGCACCAACCCCCATACCTGGCAGTCCCGCTGGCAACAGGGGTAACCTGAGTACCAGTGGTGCCCAATTTTATCTATCTTTTTTTTTTAGTACTAGATGGTCCAATTTTATCTATCTTCGTTTTCCACATATATTTGGTAGTGCCCAACCCTGGTCAGCTTGCCTCGGTTAAATAAAATAAAATTTAAACTAGTTGCCCTTGGTTTTAAACCAGCTTAAATTTTAAATGAGTTCAAAGTACATATTTTCCAAAGTAAATTACTCAAAATACATTTCTTTTGAGTTTATTAATACTTAATTGACTCGTTTTGTCATGGTCACATGACATCATAGTGAGGACCAACCCCAAGGATAAGGCTGGGCGCCAGGAGGCCCAGAAGGCGAAGTTACAGGCCCTTCCTGACCTTAGGCATACCCTAGACCAACGTTGGGTAAAGGCAAAATATGTCCAGGTTGGTATTAATGAGGTGCCAAATGCCCAGTCCCTTACGTCGGCCCAAGCATTAAGAAAGGATGGTCTACTTAATAAATGTGGATGGTTCCATTTGGTTAGTTGGGGAACGGGGTTTTTAAATCTATTCCATTTATGAAACAACACGTTTGGGTTGGATCCAGCTTCAATCAATTACTCGAGTGAAGTTGGTTTTACCATATTCAACTAATTTAAATGGAAATATCTGCCTATTAGTGGGTTGGTGCTTGGGTCCACTTACACAAACCCCGTATTCCCCTGACATCATTTAATTATGTTTCCCATGACCAACACTCCTTGTTGGTTGACTTCCCATTAACCAATTTCCCTGTTTTACCATTTCTATTTGATTTTTCTAACAATCCTATGTGCAAACCTCTTCAAGGAGGTCTTGTGCTCCATTAGCCTTGCCATTTTGGACACAATCAGATTATCACCTCATGCACCGTTGCTTCGCCCAGGTACCCTCCAACCTGGGTCGTTTACCCCTTCTCTCTATGTGCACCGCGGTATTTTAGCTGGTTACTTATTGCATTTCTTTGTTTGAGCTATTATTGCTCCAGCACCCCCTGCTGGGCACTAGTAGCTTTAGTACTAATGGCTAGTTTCCTTGCGTTGGCTTTGTGCACCATGCACCACCACGCTGGAAACAGGAGAGTTATAGACACTCTATTTACATTAGTCAACCAACCTCTTAAATCTATGTGCACAAACTTTTTCCGTGTGGAACTTTTCCCAAGTGGAAATGGTGGACGCCAGCTGTAGGCTTCAGCTGTTGTTAGCAACACCGCTTTTTCCTTTTTTCCTGAAGGTTGGAGAAAATCAACGTTATTATGGTTGCCTCCAACTGGAAAGTATCCACCCTTCATGCTCATACCTGATGGATATGGACGCTTTGAGGTCCAAAAGTTGTGATTCCACAACTTTCCACAAAAATTATCAATTTCAAAATTTTATAACGAGTTTTACTTCACCAGCGCTTTCAGACGATGCTGGTGGAATTGGCGCAGATGGGCCTGGGGGTTTTGGCCTCGGATAAAATTGCTCATTCCATTGCTGTACAAGGAATAGGGTCGTTCACGTCTAAAAACGCATTTTATAACGAAAACCTTATCTCTACCTTGAACCGTTTATTAGTTCTTATAGCTTGTATGAGGACCCTATTCTGTTATATCAGATTACCCCTGAGAACCCACTTTTGACCCCTACCATGATCTGGGGCACTAAGGAAGTGGAAAAAGAACTTCGTTTTAAATATAATAATGTATATGCACATTCAGAAGGTGTGGTGGGGTATGTAGCCTCAGTAGTATGGGTGGCACACTATCCCTCCCCTTCTATGATTCCAAAGCGTACCCTGATTGCTTGCTCACGCCAGAGGAAGAATTTTCAGGTGAGGTATTAGCGTTTTCTGCGTAGAAAAAAATTTCCATTATGGATACTTCTTATTGACCGCTACTCTTACATACACTTTGGGGAAGATCAGCACAAATATTTTAGTGGATACCGGAACTTCTAATAATTTTATTGACCAAGACCTTGCTGTTTACCTTGAGTTGAGTTACTCACCAGGTTATATGGTTTGAGGTAGGGCTTCTCAAGGTATCTCTGCGCTGGACGTCATAATTTTGGTGGACTACCAGGTGGGCGCCTATCTTCTGTCCGACCATTTTCAAGCTATCAGGAACCTCTTGTTCCCCATTAATTTGGGTGTAGAGTGGTAGAGAAAGTTTGACTTCAGGACATAATTGAAAGAAAACACTCTATCCTTATCTTTGTCCAATGGTCACAAGTTGATTGTTCCTTTGTCAGAGAATAACGCCCATGGCAAATTACCTCATTGGCCCAATATTCCCACTTGTAATCTTGCCCCTTTTTGAAGCCCTCTGTGGAGGTTCCCCTACCGTCCTGTTTGGAAGGGTTGAAATCTTCTTTTTATGCAGCATCCGCTAACACACTTCCTGAGCACTCTTAATTGATTGTGACTTCAAGCTCACTGTGAATCTGGTGCTTATATCTTCCCCCATTTACCCATTGACTGTTCGGGAGGAAAAAGCGTTGGATGTGTGGGTGAAGGATCAGTTAGCTAAAGGTGCGATTTTTTAGCGTACCTCCCCTGTTTGCTCCCCATTCTCTTTGTTGAGAAGGCTGATGGTATCTTACGCCCCTGCGTAGACTTTGGGAACTTTTAATAACGTTACTGTACCAGACCTCCATCCCATCCCTTTGGATTCACAGATTGCACGCTATGTGGAGAAGGCGAAGGTCTTCTCCAAGCTGGATTGCCTCAATGCGTTCAATCAGATCTGGATTAAAAAGACAAGAGTGGTTAACTGCATTCCGTACCAGAAAAGGGATCTTCCAGTTTTGTTCATGCCCTAAAGGCTTAAGAATGCCCCCTATCTTTCAACGCCGCATTAATGCAGTGTTAGGGGACTTGTTAGGGGTATGCGCGGTCGCTTACATGGATGACACCCTGGTGTTTTCCCTGATCAGGAGTCCCATGCAGCTCATCTTTGGCAAGTGGTGGAGCGTCTAAAGGCAGCCAGCCTTACGTTAAAAATTTCAAAGTGCGAGTTCTTTAAGTCCCAGGTCACGTTTATGGGCAACGTCATGCTTGACCAGGGACACATTATAGCTCCTGACAAGGAGAAGGCGATTTGTGAGTGGCCTACCCCCACCTCAATCAAGGAATTGAGGAGCTTTTTGGGGTTTTGTACGTTCCAAAAGAAGTTCACTCCCAATCTATCTGAGGTGGCGGCTCCCCTATACAAGGCTAGCGGTGCCAAGGTGCTTCAGTGGTCCCCCATTTTGGAGGATGCTTTTCAAGAAGTGAAGTGCACACTGTTGTCCACGTCTGTCCTTCGCCATGTTGACCCTTCAAAGGAGTTCATTGTGTCTACTGATGCCTCCAACTTCGCCATCGTGGCCTCCTTGTTACAAGTAGGCGAAGATGGGATAGAGCATCCGGTGGGATATTTTTCTAGGAAAATGTCTTTGCCAGAGTTGAATCACGCTGTTTATGAAAAGGAGTTACTAGTAGTAATGGAGGCGCTGACATATTGGCATCACCACTTGCATGGCTCTACCCAACCATTCCGCATATGTACAGACCACCATGTCTTGCTGTACTACCACGCTCCTCATGTCCCAACCCCATGGCAGACCCGTTGGAATGAGATCCATGCCCAATTTGCATTCACGTATGAGTTCACCAAAACAAGGATGATGGTTTGGCGGATGCTTTGAGCCGCAACCATGCTTTAGCCCCTGACCCCAAGGAGGTAGAAGTGCACAACACCCAGGTTATGATCCCTCCAAGTAAAATTCTGTCGCTACTTCCCTCTTCCCTGATAATGGGCCAGCGCTTGCACCTCTGGATAACGCGGAGGACTAGGGTATGTTCAGAAAGGGCGTCCTCTCTCAGCTGCTGTCAGGCGAATATGCCATGGTACTTGCAAAAAGCGCTTCAATTCAAGAGGATCTATCCAGGGGCTATCATGTAAAGGATGAGATGGTGTGGTTCCGGGACGCCTATGGGTACCTACTGGACCACTGCGTCTGGAAATCATTCGGGACCATCATGATGGAATCACCATTGGTCATCCGGGGAAAGTAAAGACCTTGGAGTTGATACGTTGCACATAAATTGGAAGGGCTTGCCTGCTCAGGTGGGCCGGTATTGTAAGGAGTGCCTGGTATGCAACCAGATGAAACCCAATCGTCAACCTTTAGCAGGGTTGTTGGTACCAGTCCAAAAACCTGATGGGCCCTGGACTTCCATCTCAGTTGATTTCATTGTGGAGTTACCAGTCTCAGATGGTTGTGATGCCATCATGGTAGTGGTGGACCGTTTAAAGAAGCTCGCCCACTTCATTCCTTGCAGAACTACAATAACCGCGGCTGAAATGGCTAGGCTCTTCGTCACGCATGTGTTTGCGCTCCATGGGGTTCCCCCAAGAGATTATCAGTGACTGGGGACCCCAATTTACCTCCATCTTTTAGGAAGAGTTGTGTAAGACCCTTCAGATTCGCCCTTACCGTTCAACTGCCTATCATCCCCAATCAGATGGGCAGACTGAACGAGTGAACCAGTGCTTGGAACAGTTTCTGCGGTGTTACACCACTGAAGATCATTCAGTTTGGGCTTCTCACCTTCCCATGGCCCAGATTAGCTACAACAATACCTTGCACTCTTCAATCAGCTGTTCACCCTTTTTTGCTAACAATGGCTTTAACCCCGCCTTTAACATGTAGCCCAGCTGTGTGTCGAAGGTTGAAGCGGTAGTGGACTTTGCCAAGACAATCACGAAGGTCCATCAGAGGGTTTTCACAAGCTTGGAGGCGGCTATGTAAGTATATAAGGAGAATGCTGATGGTAAGCCGAGTGGGTCCCGCATATAAGGAAGGGGATCTCGTGATGCTTGATGCTTGTAACATCCCAATCAAGCAGCCATGTACGAAGCTGTGACCAAAGAGAATTGGCCCCTACCGCATTATTAAAAAGGTGGGCCATGCTTCATACCAGCTAGATCTCCCCCTCTCATTCTGGATATTCTCTGTGTTTCATGAGAGCAAACTGACGTTGTTTGAGGCCCCCCACCAGAAACTCCTGAGGGCTTCTCGTGGATGGGGCGCCAGAATGGGAGGTGGAAGAAATAGTTGCCTCACGCCACGTTAAAAGAAGACTCGAGTACCTGGTATCCTGGAAGGGCTTTGACGCTGAAGAACAGTTGGGTTCCAGCGCGCAACTGTGTGCATGCCCAAGATCTGTTGAAGCCTTCCACCAGCGTTTTCCCCAGGCTGCTGGATCCCAACCTAAGCTGACCGTCGCCGCCATGAAGTTGGCCCCTGCCCACAAGAACTTTTCCCTTGTGCAATCCCCTGGAGGGGGACATGAGCCCCGTTGGAAGGAGAGGGTAATGTCATGGTCACATGACATCATAGTGGGGACCAACCCCAAGGATAAGGCTGAGCACCAGGAGGCCCAGAGGGTGAAGCTTCAGGCCCTTTCTGACCTGAGGCACACCCTAGACCAACGCTGGGTTCAGGAAAAATATGCCCAGATTGGGACTAGTGGTGTGGCAAACGCCCATCCCCTGACGTCAAGCCAGGCATTATACAAATGATCTACTGAATGAACGCGGACAGTTCGATTCAGTTTGTCAAGGAGTGTGGTTTTGAAACCCATTCCACTTTTGAAATAACGCGCTCAGGTCAAATCCAACTTCAATTGATCACTCAAGTGAAGTCAGTTTAGGCCTATTCAACCAACTTGGATAGCAGTTTTGCCCTATTGGTGAGTCGATGCTTGAGCCCACTGTGGAATAAACCCTTTTCCCCATTTGAGCTTAAATATGTTTTCCCTGGCTAACATTCCTTATTGGTGGACTTCCCAAATAAACCTTTCCCCATTTACTTTATTTTTCAAATTTATGATATTCTAAATGCTCCTGTGCAATGAACCTCTTTGAGGAGGTCTCGCGCTCCATATCCTGCCATTGCAAGTACTTTGCTTCTCTCACCTCGTACACCATTTTTTCGCCCAGGTTCCCTCCAACATGGGTCACTTAGCCCTTTTCAATATGTGCACCGCGTCGATTTTGATGGGGTTTTTATCATAAAACTCGCCATTATATGCCTAAGATGTTATTGCTCCAGCACCCTCTGCTGGGCTCTAATGCCTTTGGCCCTAACGGCTAGTTCCCTGGCGTTGGCCTTATGCACCATGCACTACCACGCTGGGAACAGTAGAGTTATAGACACTCTCCTTACACAAGAGGGTCAACTACCTTTTTGGATCCTTTCTTGTAGGGAATGGGAAGACCACACAGTCTAAGCATAGGGGGCGCTCCCAAAATACTCACACTACCTTTTCTATTTTTCAAAGGTGTGCGCCACAACCAGGGAACTGAGTTAGGGCCATATTTTTGTGGGCCTTAAGCAACTTGATCGCCATTAAAGTAGCAATATTTGGGGGAATATAGAGAGTGGATGACTGGGTGGCATAAAAAGTATTGATCATCTCCAAACAGTTGGCAAAATCTTGGACACAGACCCAACTGTTCTCATAGGCTGGATAGCCTTTCCATGTGACGAGATTTTAGACTTATCGCTGAGATTTGTTGGAAGCCAGAATGCCCTCCACTACAGCCTCCTCTGCACCCTCAGTCACAATATGCTCTGGATCCAAGGGGATTGGCCCCTTGAATGAGGACAGCTGAGACACATAGAAAAATTGGTGTTGCTTCCAGTGGGGTGGAAATTTCAAGTGAAAAGAGCAATTACCTAAACTTCTTCTATCAAGTGGAGACCTGAGCGCTTACTTCAAAATCATGTGAGGGCACCTGCATTCACACATTGCACATGTCAAGCATGACATATGAACCCACTTAAAAATGTGAGCCAGCAGCTGCTTCCAATCTATAAACCATTTGTGGTCACTTATACCCTTAGTTAAATGCTTCCAAACCAATAACTTTATGGCCCAATATGATGGGCATGATCATTGGCGGTTGGTACCTCTGGGAAAAGAAATGGGCAAGGGAAAATGAGGGGTTGCACCCCAAGGTCGCTTCATATGGGAAACTGTCACGATTGTAAAACCCCAGTTTCTGACCACCAATAAATAAATAATTCTTTTGGAACCACCGGCAAGCAACCAAAGCAGCCAAACTGACTAGAAAGAGGTTTGGGGCACTGACAGCGCCAATTATTGCCTACTATTGGTTGGTTATGCAAAGACCTCTGGGTTGGTCTGACCCACTCACACAAAATCTCCTCGAAACCAAGCCCCAAAAAGACCACAGGTATGTGAGGTATGCTAATCCCAAAACAACAATTATTTTTATTCAGGATCATAAAACTCAAAGGGGCCCACTGACCTGAGCTCGTCTGGGGAGCCACCGCCAATGCTCCACAGGTAAGGAATGCTAGGGTGAAACTACCTTAAGTGAACTTCAGAATGGGCAGGCATGCCTTATAAAGCCGCCTTCGGGGGCCTCACCCTAGTCATTGATAGGCTTGCACAAGCCTAATCTACATTTTAGGTGAGGCACAAACAAGCGCCCAAAACGACTGAGCTAAAGATATTAAAAGTGATCTGACTCATATTAGAAATCTTTAAAATCTGAGTCAGAATGTAAAATTGAGATAATTTTGATTGTTATATTACCCCCTGCTAGAGAAGGGCCCCTCACCGAAGAGGAGCCCCACAGTGGAAGGTCGCCACAGTGAGAGCTTCCTGGGGTGAGTTACCTTGAGCAATAAGAAAATTAGCCTGGATAAACTCTAGGCCCCTCAAGGAAACACAAATGGCAAGAGCAAATTGGGTTGGGCTGCCAGAATCAGCCCACCTGGTCTGAGGACGCACGCCCAGCACATGGCTGCGTTGCACCCCCCTTCTTAGCTCCTGTTGGTGATGATCTTCCCATCCTGACCAGGAAGGCGCTTTCCTCAACAAAGCACGAGAGGGGTGTGTGTTACAGTGTGGCTGAACATCCAACCCCTTTCTGGGTAGAACATCTGCAGGTGAGGGAGCTCTGCTGGGACAGATCCCCTATTTGCCACCAAAATTTCTGGTGAGCAGGAGGCCCCACCAGGAAATTAGATGACAGCTACTTCAAGTCGAGGGTTGGCCATCAGTCACCAGCTCCCACTAGTGCTGAATCCTTAACAACTGGGACCAAGCGACCACTGTATTCATCCAAACTGGGGATTGGTGGCATTTATCACACATTTAACTTCGGAATAATGTCACAATTGAGAAATCCCCAAGTTTCTGACCGCCAATAAATAAATAATTCTTTTGGCACCACCAGCAAGCAACCAAAGCAGCGAACTGAGTAGGTCTAGGTTTGAAGCACTGACAGCACCAATCATTGCCTACTACTAGTTGGTTATGAAAAGTCCTCTGGGTTGGTCTGACCCAACCACATAAAGCTCCTCAAAACCAAACCCCCAAAAATGACCACAGGTTTGTGAGGTATGCTAACCCCAAAACAACAATTATTTTTATTCAGGATCATAAAAAACAAAGGGGCCCACTGACAAGAGTTCGTCTGGGGAGCCACCACCAATGCTCCCCAGGTAAGGAATGCTAGGGTGAAACTACCTTAAGTGAACTTCAGAATGGGTAGGCGCGCCTTATAAAGCCGCCCCTCAGGGGCCCCACCAAAGTCAAAAAAATGTTGCACAAACCTAATCCACAACTCCGGTGAGGAACAACCAATGCCCAAAATGACAAAGCCAAAAATATTCTAAAAGCGATCCACATCAAATTTGAAAAATCTGAATCTTAGTCATAATGTATGTTCAAGATAAACTCAATCATTCCAAAAACCCAGTTGAGGCATGCATTTCGTTATTATATGCAAATTGAGAAAGTGGAATGTCATCAGCCCAGGTATCCTGAGCGGCAGCAGTGTAGCACCGCAAATACTATTCCCATATCTGATTAGCCCATTTAGTTTGTCCATCATACTGGGATGGTACACATTGGAGTGACAGGGTGTAAATCTCAAGATTACCAAGAGCTCATTCCAAAATTGCGCCATAAACTGAAGCCCATGGTCAATGACAATCTCCTATGGGAGGCCGAACATAGAGACCATATAGCCCATGAAGAGATGTTCAATTTCTTCAGAAGTAATAGTGGAGGAGCATGGGATGAATAGGGAAAATTTTGTGAAGCGGTCAACAACCACCATTATCACTGTAAACCCATTGGAATTGGGAAGTATAATGATAAATTCCACAGAAATCAATGTTCATGGACCCACTGCCTGCTGTAGGGGATGAGGGAGTATATTTATGCCAGACCAGTCTGACTTGGCCCTCATGCAAGTTACAAAGTCTGAAATCCATGCCAGAACATCCTTTGACAAGCCCGCTAAATTATAGGTACGCTTGATTAAGTCAATACATTTCTTATTTCCTGGATGTCCGACTGCAGGAGTATTGTGATGAGCCTGAATTACTTCAGCTCGTAGGAGGGTAGGCACCCAAAACACAACTGAAATTGGATGAGACCCTCAACCAGAGAATACAAGGACTGCTTCAAAGCAGGGAGAGAAAACCACTCCAGAAGATCCATAACTTACGCACAGGCCATTTGTGCTGTGAAAACCTGAGAAATTAGGGGCGCATCTGGAGCTAATTCTGCTGCTAAAACCGCAGTAGGTACAATGAATAAGAATTTAGGTGAGGGGAATGACTGCGACCAGATAAGCTTAATTTGAGTATGCAGGGCAATGCGCAGGGTTGCAGCTTAGGAAGTCAGGAAGAACATTAAACGCTTTTTTTACAAACTCATACTTGAAGTTAAAGCTGCATAAGTCCCAGTAGGGTTGAGCCAGATAGTATGTCAACTTCTGAGATTTTGAGAAACTAAAGAAGGGCTTGATGATCTGTTAGCACTCTTAACTCATGCTGAGCGACCTGCAAGAGATACCGCTAGTGGGTCAAGGCCCACACCATGGCTACCAGCTCCTTATTGTAGATGGGCCAGGACTTTTCAGTGGGGGAGAACTTGTGGGAAAAGTAGGCGTCTGGGTGTTCCAACCCATCATGCTCCTGAAGCAAGATAGCCTCAACTGCAACGGATGACGCATCAAATGATATGATATAAGGTTGGAGGGGTCCACATGTTTTAGGATGGGAGGTGACAAAAACACCTCTATAATTGACTCAAATGCCTTCTGGAACTCCGGCGTCCAATGAAAATGAACACTCTTAACCATGAGTGGATGAAGTGGGGTGGCTAACTGGGATAGGGCGAGAGAGAATTTTCAAGAATATGATAGTGCCCAAGAAGCTTCTAAATTGATTTTGGGTCGCTTAAGTTGGCCATTCGTGGATGGCATCCAGCTTGCTGGGTGGAATGGCGCACCCACCTTTTAAGGCAAGATTGCCTAAAAAGGTGACTTCCTCCCGGTAAAGCTCAGATTTTAAAGGCTTGACAAACAGGACTGCCTTATGTAAGATAGCCACTACCGCCTCCAAGCCCTTTGCATGTTGTTTGTGAGTAGGGAAGTGTACCAAGATATTGTCAATATATGCAATCGTGCAAGTGAACCGGAGATCACCCAGCACACTATTGATCATCCTTTAGGGTGTGGCTGGTGCATTCTTTAGCCCAAAAGGCATCACTCGAAATTGGTTCTTCCCCAAATTGTGTTGATTGCAGTATGTTATTCCTGACCTTCCGTCATCTAAATCTGATTGAAGGCATTAACTATATCGAGTTTTAAGAGCACATGTGACTTGGAAATTTCTTGGCCAATTGTCTTTTCCAAAGGTAGTGGGTAGGGATTGTGGACCGTGATTTTGTTAATGTAGCCGTAATCCACGCAGTGACAAAGGGAAACATCAGCCATCTTGGCAAAGACAATGGGAGAGGCAACATGGGATCTCTCTTTGAAGTACCAACCCTTCTTAAGAATGTAGTAAACCAAGAATTAAGGCAACCTCCTCCGCTGTATGCAAGTCCAGTGGGCAGTTGATGTTCCCCACTTGCACCAATGTCTGGAAACCCAATCAAATTTTGTATGTAAGAAGATGTTACGCCTTCTTGGAATCAAAAATACTTTGATATCACATCAATGCTTCTGATGAATCCAATGGGAGGCTGTGGGAGAAACAAGGGATGTAACCAATCCATGATTTTGAGTTTTAGTAAGAGTATCTAGTAAGGGAAACTCGTCCTCCGTCTGACCATTGAAGAATGGCAACATATTAGACTCAAGGTGAATTTAACATGCTGCAAAGCCACCAGCCCACACATCCAAAATTACTGGAAGCACAAGGTTAGGCATCGCTGAGAAATGATCACAAAAACTAAACTGGTGAACTGAGAAGGCTACTGGGCGTCATACTTTGTATGATGGCTGGGATGCCAACAAAGCGACCATCACCTCAGGACCCAAGTCCTGATCAAGGTTAAGCTGGTGGGCCAACCCTAAACTAATAAAGTTATCCACTGCTCCTGTGTCAACAAAGGCCTTTAATGACACCTGATGTGCTCTGATACCAATTCTTATTATCAAAAGTAGGCGAAATTCTGTTTATTAGCAGACGTGGTCAATTCTGCTGACACTGAAGAGATTTCAAGTAAATCAGGGGGAAGAACAGGCTCTTTTAAGGGAGCAAAATTGGGGAGAGCAAGGGGTTGAGTGCCGTCTTCTTTAGGCTGGACTTCCATTGACTCGCAAATAGATGAACAGTACAAACCAACTCAGGTGCGAGGGCAGCATCTGACCTTGGAACCAATACTGATACTGATTCAATCACAGGATCAGGACACAAGAACTCATTGGCCAACCCAATCATTAAGTTTCCAACCTGAGGGTGGTAAGTATGACGGAGAGAGTTATTAATGGAAGTCGCTGCCTTACACATTTGATCCACTGTCCCTATAGGGGTGGACCAAAGCACGTGATGAGCGCAGGCAATACAACACAGATCTAAAAATTGCTTGGAGTATATCTCCAGAAAGATCAAGTGAAGGGGCTTGCTCACGGAAGGCTACAACTAAAGAGCCCATGCCAGGGTTTTGGAAATTGAGAAGAGTGATTGGAAATAAAAATTCTAAACAAGGTACAGGGGTTCCAAAACTGCTGATTATGCTGCAACAAGTGAGGTGGGGTCACCTGCCTGAATAGAAGAATGTAGAAGTCCATGCACCCACCATTAAGCTTCACCTTAACCGCATATAAAAAGGCAACATCTTGCTGGACATTGGTCAATGAAGCGGCATTGCTCAGGGCAACTGCGTATTGCATTTGCACCTTGGCAAGGGTCAATGAACTTATTTGTAACATCTTGGAAGGAACACCTGGATCCCCTACTTGAGGGTGAGCTGAGGGGAGAGTAGCGGGCAATAGAGCCATGCTACCATGGAGTAATCCCTCCAAAGCTATCCGAGCGCTGCTCACAAAATTAGCAATTAACCAAACAAACAACATAAGACAGGCTACTGATTGCATGTTCATTTGGTAAAGGGTAATCACTGCAACGTCCATCTCTTTGAAAAGTACAAAATGGCTGGAAACAAGGACGGCTGATTATGTCAGGTAGATGGAAGATAAAGTTTAGACTGTCCTGCCATTTGGGATGCAAAAGCAACCAAAAGACAAGTCAGAATGCCAGAGGCATAATGATCCTACCCTTATTTTGTCCGCCATGGTCCACCAGCTAAATTGGGCGCCAGACAAAAGTTTCCCCAAAGCAACCTCACCTTCTGATATGGATTCATAGGCTGTTAGCTGAGGTACCATATTAAGACTTTTCATTTCTAATAATCCCTTTGTATGGCCCATTTGCAAATAAAGAAGCGTGGTGGCTCCCCCTTTTGGGTTGGGTACCACTAGTGCTAAAAAAAGAATGCCAGAGGAATTGTCGCTTTAATGACGTTAAATTGTGCAGGGAGATGTGTAATGAATGAGCGCTGGTGGGCCACAAGCGTAAAAGGAATTCAGTAAAAAGCCAGGATGTTGCAGCTACAGACCTGGCGGCCCTTGAGGTGGCTAGCATTAAAATCGGATTATCCAGTTTGGGACTCTCAATAGGAGAGCTTGGTAAAAAACAGTGGTGTGGGGACGGATCCTTGACTGGAGTTGAGACAGTTGGGCCCACAGGATGCCGATATCCTGCTGGTGGAAGGGCTTGACAATTGGGTTGAGTTCCAAGAATTTCTTTACATAACAACCCAGTTGACTGTGATAGGAACTATAGTTACTATTAGTATTGGGATTTCCCAGCCAATATGGGGCCTGAGAGGCCACATCATTTGTGTCATAGTTCAGTAAAAAAATTTTTTAAATCAAAAAAGAAGGAGCCTGGGGAGATTTTTAATAAAATTGGAATTAAAAAAATTGACTAATATACCTCAGTGTGTTAAAACTGCTTAAATAGATGATCAATCTGGGAAATAGCTTATAAAAGCATGGGAGGGGCCCTCAAGATTTTATCTAACTGGAGACCTTTGAGCGAGGGGGAAAAAGGATCTTAATTTGAACTTCATCAAAAAAATTAGTGGTAGGTTGGGTTGCTGTTGGTTTGACCTCAGATGCCCAGATTGCAATTTTATTGCATTTATGATGGTTAGCATGATGATATCTCACCTGATGGCAACAGAAAAACCCAAGGCACCCTACGTAAGGCAGTCCTAAGAGGTCAGGAACAGGTTTGGGGTATCCAACCCACCCGTACCCAGTCACTTTGACATCCATTTGGCTAAGCAAGATGATCAAACAATGATCCTAATATTTGAGGGGAGGGTTTCAGGCTGGCGTCAACTTTTATAAATGCCCCAACGCCATCAGCGAGTTCCATTAAATATTTAACATATGGTATATTATCCTTAGAAGATACACGCCATTAGGCTTTGTTTCCAATGTTTTTGAGGCAGAGTCTAAACTGGCAAAAACACCTCACAATGGCACAATGCCACTGGAGAGTTTTAAAAAATTTAACACTTGATACTCCAATTACAGAATGTGAATTCCCATTGGGCTTTGTTGCCAAGGGTTTAGGGCTTTTAGACCTTTTTTGAGGGCTTATTGCCATTGACTTTATAGGGAAATTTTGCCCCATAGAGGTGACTTTAAAATATTTCAGCGCAAATCCCTCAATTTGCCATACTAATTCAGTGGAAGTAATTGTGAGTCAGGTGGTGGAATCTTAAAAGGGAGAGCTGGAACCTATTGCTTGCCTACCACATGGGCAAGATCGCCCTGTAATATGAAAGTGACAGCTGACCTAATCAGATACTTTTTTGTAGGGATTAGGGACTCCACCTGGTCTAAGCAGAGGGGGTGCCCCCTGGACTTACAATGGCACCTAATAATTATAATTAGCAAAATCTATTTTTACCATTCAGAAAAGTCCCAGATACAATTGCATATTTCCTCCAAATTAGCGCCATCAGATATTGCTGATCAATTCTAGCATGTGGTTTGAACATATAAGATAAGTGTTAGAGCCTAATTTAACTAAAAAAATTAGCCTTATATAAAAAACTCAAATGTGCCAAAAACATTAAGGTCAGAAATCACCATTACCCATAAAACCTTTAATTTGTAAATTGATAGAATTTATTCAAGCTAAAAATTCCAGGAGTCTAGGACAACAAGAGCAACAATATTAAAAAGATAAGATAATTGGAAAGCCAGTCCCTAGAAGTCCATATTTTTGTTCACATGACAAAAACCTCATTGTTGCGGCACCACCAAATAGTGAAAGACTTATAATATAAGCTAAGATTTTTAATTTACGCAGGCTCAACATTGAAAGTCGCCCTTCTGATAGGCCCAAAAATTTATTCTTTAGGCTTAAAAGGCCTAAAGCAAAACTCAATAGGGGCAAAAATAACGTTAACCCCAGCTAAAAGTCCTTAAAAACATTTTAATTAAGATCCAAAAATTAAATTCTATATTGAAATGTAATAACAGACTAAACTCGTCAAGATATTAAGACTTAACGTTACTTTACCCTATGGGAAAACAAACTAAATTTGGTTAAGTCTTAGTATAAACAAGATAGTTAAACTGAAGGTTAAAGTTTAAAAAATAGAAATTAGTTAGATGGTTAGAGATGCAACATCCCTATTGGATAGATACCTTGTAGCCTATGATTTTAAGAAAAATAGCAATAAAAAGGATTAAAAAAGTCTTACCTGTAATGGGTAAGCTCTTAGGATTTTACTCGCCATTAGGAGTTGAACAAGCAATTGAATAGTAAGTGTTCTCATGCCTTTAGGATTTATCATCTGGTAAGCGCCAAACCTTAGAACTTCTTTTATTTATTTAAGGTTGGAAGACCTGAGGACAATACCACACCTATTATCAAAAAATTGGAACTAATGGAAAAGGAGGACAAATTTTTATAAACTTCCACATGTAGCATTCTGATAGTCCAGAACTCTCCGGAGCACCTTTCTATTTGCTTTCTTGGTTTGGGAAATTGTTGAGCAATTTTGACACAGCCATAGTTTTCCCCTACTAAAATTTCATCAAGCCTTAACATTTCAGTGCAAAGGATACCAATTTTTATGATCTGATTGTCTAGGTCTGAAAACTTGAACCATGTTTAGGAGTTTTTTAATAAATTGTTGCCTTTGTGGATGGTACATCCAATACACAACGTATTGAGTTGAATAGCGCCTTCATTTTGAGATGGCCCCTTCCATCTATTAGGCTTTTTCATGAGAACTTTATAAGTAAGACCCAATCTCAGAATAAATGTGTGCTAAGGTGCGGGACATATGCTCTCAGATGGTCTCTGACCACTAATGATTTTTCACTCTGGGTCCTTAACCCACAACTCATTCAGAGAGGCATTAGGCTGTATCCCCTTCCTAAACTTGTGGTTCTGAAACATGTGCCGGTGGCAACTCTGTTGTAGACAAGCTCTAAAGGCATTGAGGCTTCCAGGATGCCCACCTACCCTTACAAACTTACAAGAGGAAAAACAAACTTATAGATATGTTTTATATCTTCTAAAAAAGGATTGAGTATAATAAACATGTTTTACTTTGTAAACAAACAATGAGAGAATTTTAAAAAAAGACAGATCTAGTAAAACCATTCTTGGATCTTCTTTAAAGAAATTCTGAATCTGATAATTTAGGTACTCAAAGATGCCTGAGTTGGACAACTTGGGTTGAAATATAGATTATTTGAAGATTATAACTTCCTTTAGGATGGCACTTGAGGCAGAATGGATTCTAAGAGGCGATGGGTAGGTACTTTTGAATTTAGTAGAGACTGCTTATATGGCAGCTTTTCTGAGTCATAACTGCTAATTGCTATTGTTGGGACTTTGAGAAGGAACGTAAAATGTATGCTTAAAAAAGATATGAATTTGGAATAATCTTTATTAGGTAAAAATGGTACTATTTAAAGTACCAGGAGAAATTCAGGAATGTGACGAGTAATAGGTGAATACTACGTGTGAGGGTTGAAGGAGATTTAGGAATGCAGGAGGTGATGGCATATTCCAGGTCTAGAGTTTGAGTAATCATGATTCAATATTAAAGACTGAACTGAGAGCAATAATGGTAACATAAATTATTTGTTCTCATTATCTGTTACAAGGAAGCCAATAGATAGTAAGGTATACTGTGGCATATGGTGGTGAAGGGAGTGGATAGAAGAGTTAACCAATGAATATAATTTTGGGCTTGATATCAAGTTGAGTTATTAGGTTTCTTGGGTATTCATCCAATCTAATCAGCTAGTGGAGCTCAGTCAGGGCAATTTATCCTAAATTTGCTTTACAAACTAGGCATTATTATGAAAAATCGCTCAGTGCTTAATTATTTAAAGTTATTGCTGGTTTTGGGTCTTAAGCATGAAAAAACATTTGTTGATAAGTAGTAACGTTATTGTGGATTATATGAGAAAGCGTCAATTTAAATATTGGATAATAATCTTTTTGGGGATTTGGCTGGAGAAAGTGTCAAAAATTAGTTAATTTATTTATAAATGTAAACTGAAGTTAAGGGAAATGAGAAACAATTTGGGAAATATATGTTGAAGTTTTAACTTAACTTAGGGCGAAGCCTGACAGAGCACCCTCCAAGCCTCAACTGGAGATGGCAAAGATTTCACTAGGGCTGACAGCCTAAATAGGGTCCTAAACTACCAGGGTTGGACTAAGGTTGATAAAACAAAGTAGTTGGTTTTGGTGTCAGCCCAGAGAGTAAAAGTTGGGTTCTAATCTATTAATTTTTAGGCAGTCAGTTATAGGACAGGGTATTTCATAATCTTAGAAAAACTTGATTTAATGAGGTGGGTACTCTAAGATTTGGTTAGTTACCCAAATTATTAATGGCAACCTTAGTTTTAAGCATTAGTAAGGAAGAGCTTAGTGAGAGGATAAAGAGTAGTCAGTCTGAGCTTAGTTCCAAAATAGAGTTCAGTATTGTAATTCTTGACAGGGTATACGTTCTTCCTAAGATAATTGATAGCACAACTTAAGAGTTGAGGTTGACAAGGGGCTGAGGATCTTAGGATACACTGACATTTCTGGAAGCCAGGAGTGACAATGAAGTAGAGGGGGCAAATGCAAAACTGACAAAAAATATGATAAAGCATATGTATGGATATCTTCACCCAAACCTGCGGTTGCGTCAAAAAGTGGCTCCATGGATGGAGGAAGCAATTTATAGCAAGCAGAACTCTCAGCATATTCTCAGGAACATGATGGGTAATTTTTGAGCAATGTAATATTTGTAACAAGAGGTCAGAACATTACATTAAGGTTTAGATCAAGTGGTTCGGTTTTGCAATGGCTGCAGCTATTTGTGGTTAGGCATTAAAGTTAGTGAAAATGGCCTGGCCATTTAAACACTTGTGGTTCAAGTTGAAATTAGGCGTCAGTTTTTTCCTATATGGGTTTAGATAGCTTTCTGTTAATTATTCTCAAATTCCTGAAGCAACTTCAAGGTTTTGTTGATGAACTGATCCAAAGTAAGAGCCAAAATTGCGAAGGAGAAGTGTTTAAGTTAGTGGGTACAGTTGACATGAAGGCAAGAAATCTTAAAATTTGGTTTTGTATGTATTTAAGACAACGTCTAGATAGTTTATAACTGCTTTTAACACAATAATCAGCCATTGTAAATATAATCGAGGAGTTTATTTTGATTGGCTAGATACAAAAAGAGCCAGTTTAGTATTAAACTGAATTGTTGTTTCATTTGGGGAAATAATAAGGTTATACTTGGAAATGTTGGACCGTTTGAGCTTGCTGCTGTCAATCTCAAGGTGTTTGAGATTGATAGTGTCACTAGCTGATTTGGTAGAGGTAGAGACCACATTAGTGAGAGGAGAGATATAGCTAAAGTCAAGAAGATAAATGCAGCTAGCTTTGGTCGAAAAGTTTTACATTGTAAAGAGAAAAGAGGGAATTGTCTGGCAGGTAGGTGAAGGCAGTAGAATTTAAGCATAGCTTCACATTAGCAATTCAAGGAAGTCAGGTGGTAGATTTTTAAAATCCTTTAAACTGGTCAGATTTTTTAGGAAAAAATAATTTTTGAAGCCAGCAGGAAGTCCTTAAACATTAGTAAAAAATATATAGTGTTGATAAACAAAAAGTTTATTATGAATTAGAGCATTAGGAGAAG